>ML249152.1:586-26506 GCA_005239495.1 Nicotiana undulata
CAAAACTAATTCGGAGTTAATGGGCGAGTCCTAGGGTTAGCTAATCCCTTTGGAAACATTAAAGAACAAGAATAATTAAAATAACAAAGACCCACTTCATAAATATATAAAAAGCATTCAATACATAAGCACAACAAGGTATTTAATCCACACTTTAAACATGAATATTCCCATAAACAATATTCAATTGTTGGAAAAATACAACACACTTAGATATACAATACAAAGCAAGGAAATGAAGAAATAAACACAAATGGGTAAAGAAACTTCACCACAATGTCGAAATCTACAAATCCAAAGTGTGTGCAAACCCACAAATCAATCCTTGTTCTTCTCTACTCAAAATATATTTACAAGGCTGAAGATATGTCCAAAGATATGCCAAGATATGCCAAGATAAATCCTTTTATAGTAGGCCAAAATTCGGGTGAAAAGCGGACAAAAACACCCATGTCGGGCATAGATGCGATCGCATTCCTGTCGCATAACAGGGATGCGATTCGCATCTTCACTTTCTTCGTCGCATATCAAAACCCTAGGTCCCAGAGGTTCATCGCATTTGAGAGATGCGGTTCGCATTAGTGATGTGCGATCGCATTCGTGCGTCGCATTTGCAGTGTAGCTTCAGGCATCAGATGGTGATGCGATTTAAATGCGGTTCGCATTTGAGATATGCGGTCGCACATTTGACCGCATTTCACTCCTTAAATTTGACTCAACTTTCTGTTGCGGTATGCGATCTCTAGGCTCGAAATGCGATTCGCATGTTGCATATGCGATCGCATTCGGCCATTTTCCTCCTCTTTTCTCTTCTTTAACTCTCTTTTGCATGGTCTTGAGTGTTTACACCTTGTGTACTGCGACAAAAGATCCGCAGGTGCGGAATCACTGAAGGTTTTCTGCCCGTTTCAACATCGTTTTGCTCAATTTCATTCCAATTTGACCTCAACCACTTCATGGCATAATTTTCCTGCAAATAGAGCAATTATACACTGATAGCAACCTCAAATATCCATTGAGCAACACAAAATCTACGTAAAAGAGGCCAAAATGAGTGGTAAAATCTCCACTCATCAGATACCACGAGGGATGCTTGGAGCCAGAGGTCGCCCAAGTCAGGCGGAGCCCCGGGTGAACAAGACCACTTCCAGGGTTTCTCAACCGAGGCTGATGAGACCAAACCAATAGATGCAAACTCGACCTTTAAGGAGGCTCAATGACTCTGTTCTGTGGTGAGTTTTGTGATGGTATTCCAACCTTTCTAACTTCATACTTTCTTTTCTTTTTCTAATTTGGCCCTCTTTTTCGTAGGCCTTTGAAAAACTTAAGACTAGGTTGCTTCGCTGTGAGGACAAGTTTCGTAGGTCCTCGAATGGGGAGAAATCCCTCAAGCTTCTTTTCAACAAGAAAGAAAAGGAATTGGTACACCTTCGGTCGGAATTGATCCGAGCTTGTGGGTATGAAGACAAGATCATGATGTTGGAATGCCTTTGAGAGAAGTCAACTAGGTCACCTCTAAGTGCAATGAATTGAGGGCACAGATGGATGTCCTTGTTGCATCCAGAAAAACTACTTTGGCTAAGGTTTCTGCCCTCGTAATTCAACTCTGCAATGCTCGAGAGAACAACTCGATTCAGGCGAGCAGGATAGCTAAGCTTGAAGCCGATCTCTTGAAAATAAAACTTTAAGTTGTGGAGGCTCGAGCCGAAGACGAAGAGGTCTTAGTAAAGGCCGATAAGAAGGTGGCCATCTATCTAAAAGAAGCTACTGATGCTCGAACGGAGTTGATGGGGGCTTCTGATCGAGAGAGAAGAAGCAATGAGTATGCCCGATGCAGATCCTGGAGGGAAACCCTCGAGGAGATTCATGCTAAAGGCTTCGATCTCTCGGAGGAGATAGAGCAAGCCAAGGAGGATGAGTTCGACCCCAAGTTCCTCGTTTCTAATGCTAAAAACAATGAGGAAGAGGTCAGTAAGGGAACTGGTCCCGAGGGAGCTGATGAAGACATAGTCCCCGAGGGGGAAACGGCTAAGTCTCCGAAGTTAGACTAGGTTTATTCTTTCTTTATTTCTGTAAGGGGCTCCCTATTGGGGTGTTGTAAATGTATATCAGTGCCACCATTATATAAAAACCCTCTGGTTTTACCTTTGTATAAATTTCCAACTTGCTTGTGTCTTTGTTTTTGTCTTGAATTTTGATGTTTGTCGATAATCAGTCTGATATTTGGACTTACAATAAAAACCCTTAGGTTTTTGTGCTTGATGAACAATTGATAATAGATAATAGTTGACCATTTAGGGCTCGGTCCTCGAATCATGTTTTGGCTCAGGCTTATAGACCCTTAAGTTTTTAACATATTGGCCCTTAGGCTACTTTCATCTTGGCCCTTAGGCTCTTTAGATCAGCCCTTAGGCTCTTTAGGTTGGCCCTTAGGCTCTTACATATTGGATCTTAGGCTCTTTTTAGAGTGGCTAGATTCGACCTCTAATATGGCTATAGTTTTCCCCCATTCTCGCTAAAGACTTTTGAAGTTTTGATTATGCCTTGGAATGTTTTGTGTTCATCCGACTCTTCGACGGCTCAAATAAGAACCTCGATTATGAGTCGATATGTGATGATAGTTGAGTACCTCGTGAGGTTCTCTTGAAGGATGGTTTTTTGAAGCCTTTTCATTGAAGGCTGATCGTTTCGAAGCCTTTTCGTTGTTCGGAGTTGATATTATCGAAGCTCCTTTTCTTATGCCGAGGGTAGCCTGATTAACCAGTTTCTTTCGAAGTTTTTCGAAGTATTTGAAGGCATTTAGTTTTATGGCGACAGTCGGATGTCTCCTAGCTGTGTTAATTCGGTCGTAGCCTTTTAATATGACTGTAGTCTATTTGTTTGGTAGTAGCCTTTAGTCCCCGGGTGAGATGACCTTGGCGTCTATATCGAGGGTATGCCTTTTTAGGGGTCTTACAAGTTCGAATATATAGCCTTGGCCTTAATATCGGGGTTATGCCTTTTTAAGGCCTTATAAATTTGGGCATGCCTCGTAGAGGTCTTACAGATTTGATGTTGCCTCACTGAGGTCTTACGAGATCGAAGTTGCCTCATTGAGGTCTTGCGAATTCGAATATTTGATGGCTCGATAAGCTGACTATCGATGACAGTCCCGAGTGTTCGAGAGTTTTTGGCCCCTGAGCCGTTTTATGTGAAAGTAGTAAACTTCTTTGAGGCATAAACCGTTTTGATAAGAAAATAGGCTTCTTCGATTACTTGATATATGTATACATGTTTTTGCCTTCGGGAGGGGGATGATGAAGACATAGTCCCCGGGGGGAAGAGGCTAAGTCTCTCAAGTTAAACTACGTTTTTTCTTTCTTGATTTCTGTAAGGGGCTCCCTATTAGGGTGTTGTAAATTTATCTGTGTGCCACCATTATATAAAGACCCTCTGGTTTTACCTTTGTATAAATTTCCAACTTGCTTATGTCTTTGTTTTTGTCTTGAATTTTGATGTTTGTCAATAACCAGTCTGATATGTTGGACTTACAATAAAAACCCTTAGGTTTTTGTGCTTGATGAACAATTGATAATAGATAATAGTTGACCATTTAGGGCTCGGTCCTCGAATCTTGTTTTGACTCGGGCTTACCGACCCTTAAGTTTTTAACACATTGGCCCTTAGGCTACTTTCATCTTGGACCTTAGGCTCTTAAGATCGGCCCTTAGGCTCTTTAAGTTGGCCCTTAGGCTCTTACATATTGGCCCTTAGGCTCTTTTTAGATTGGGTAGATTCGACCTCTAATATGGCTATTGTTTTCCCTCATTATGGCTAAAGACTTTTGAAGTTTTGATTATGCCTTGGCATATTTTGTATTCGTCCAACTCTTCGACGACTCAAATAAGAACCTCGATTATGAGTCGATATGTGACGATAGTTGAGTACCTCGTGAGGCTCTCTTGAAGGATGATTTTTCAAAGCCTTTTCATTGAAGGTTGATCATTTCGAAGCCTTTTCACTGTTCGGAGTTGATATTATCGAAGCTCCTTTGCCTATGTCGAGGGTAGACTGATTAACCGGTTTCTTTCGAAGTATTTTCAAAGTATTTGAAGGCCTTTAGTTTTATGGCGACAGTAGGCATCTCCTAGCCGCGTTAATTCGGCTGTAGCCTTTTAATATGACCGTGGTCTTTATGTTCGGAGGTAGACTTTAGTCCCCGGGTGAGATGACCTTGGCGTCTATATCGAGGGTATGCCTTTTTATGGGGCTTACAAGTTCGAATATATATATCCTTGGCCTTAATATCGGGGTTATGCCTTTTTAAGGCCTTATAAATTTTGGCATACATCATTGAGGTCTTACAGATTCGATGATGCCTCACTGAGGTCTTACGATCTCGAAGTTTCCTCATTGAGGTCTTACGAATTCGCGTTTTTGATGGCTCGATGAGCTGACTGTCGATGACAGTCCTGAGTGTTCTAGAGTTTTTGGCCCCTGAGTCGTTTTATGTGAAAGTAGTAAACTTCTTTGAGGCACAAAGCGTTTTGATAAGAAAAGAGGCTTCTTCGATTACTTGATATATGTATACATGTTTTTTCCTTCGAAGGCTCGACTATTCTACATGGACACGGTTCATTTTACCGTTTGGTCCAATACAATATTCTCCTATCGAGGCCCTCTTAGGCATAACTTTATTCCTTCAAAAAGATAACCTCCGAGAGTGATGCCCCCCGGCATTCGAGGTTGATTGAAAAAAAGCCTTGAATACTTGTTGAGCTTTCCTCGGGTAGAATTTAAGTGTTGCCTCGTTAAAAACCTCGTCGATAAAACCCATTTGGGATAAAACCTGATTCAAGGGAAAAAAAGTGCAATGCATGCTTTAAAACCCAAGGTCTTTGAGTTGAGGGGTGCTTCGACTCCTCTCAATCGAACACCTGCAATAAGTTAGTAGAAAACATAAATGAAAAGAGAGAGGGTTATACCTTAGCAATGATAGCATCTGAGCATCGATATGTTCAAATTTCTTGGTAGTTGCTTGTCTTTCATGGTGCCAAGTTTGTAGAACCTTTTGCCTATTACTCCAAGGACGCGGCATGGTCCTTTATTCGTTCATTCGGGTTCAACTCAGGGTGTAGATTGAGGTTGCTATTTGGCTATTTGCTTGTATTTTGGCTCCTTCAATGTAGAGGGCGTTAATGTTGGCGCCATGTCGTGTACCGCGAACATCTCCCTTGCTGCATGTTGCTCCCCGTACACTCTTTTTAGTCCATCCTTTGTTGGAAACTTCATCATTTGATGAAGGGTCGATGGCACCGCCCTCATACTGTGTATCCATTGCCTTCCAAGTAAGGCATTGCATCTCATGTCACCTTCGATGACATGAAACTTGGTATCTTGAATTGTACCAGACACGTTGACTGGGAGGGTGATTTCCCCTTTTGTTGTCTCACTTGCCATGTTGAATCCATTCAGGACTCGAGATGTGGGTACGATCTGATCGAGCAGTCCGAGCTGCTCCACCACCCTCGACCTGATTATGTTGGCCGAGCTACCTGGATCCACGAGCACAGATTTAATTTGAACTTTATTCAAAAGAAAAGAAATTACCAGTGCGTCATTATGAGGCTGAGACAAGGTCTTGATGTCCTCTTCGCTGAATGTAAGAGCATCCTCTGGTATGTAGCTCCGAGTTTGCTTTTCCCTGGTGATGGATGTCGCGGCCCCTTTTTCCTCTCGCGGAGTCCGTGTTTCGACATGCTTTGGGACAACTCATTTTGTTTTGGTAAAGGGGTACGGAAATTGAAGAGTCGCCACCTAACGGATTTAAGGTGCGTTAAGGCACCTAATGCAAATAGCTCATGAAAACCAATTTACATTACCGAGGATTGGGTAAGGGCTCGAAATTACCTTGAGGGGAAGGTGTTAGGCACCCCTCGAGGTTCACAACGGTGGGTCCCGGCCAAACTCATTTTGTGAATTAGTCATTGAGGAAACGAAGCAATTTAAACACATAAGAATTAAAAACAGGCATAAAGGGGTCCTAGGTTTATTAGCCTATAAGATCACTTCTATGCAATACCCAGTAAGCTTTCCTCAATTAGAGGTGTTACATGTGGCATTAGCGCACAGTTCATCATATCCTTTGCTACCCAATTACCCTTCCTTTGGTGGTTATATAAGAGATTTTAATTAAATGTACTTTATGTGTGCATTACCTGTCCCATACTTACAGTCCTGGAGGTGTTTAGGACTTCTAGTTAAGGTGGATCTGGACTCTCTTAAGGTGCTTAAAAGGAGAAAATCTAAGAGATAAGCAAAACAAATAGGACTTTCAAATAAAGGAACAATTAAAGGCTCACTTTTACCTCCACAAATAAGCAGGCAATTGCACGTCTCAAACAACAGTATTTCAGACACTTTAAGAGTCCTAAATCAGGATATCTAGGTGATCCCAAAGCAGACAGTATTTTATTAAAGCGAGGCAGTGGAGACCTAATCAGTTTACCTAATGATTTTAGGGCTTGTTGAATCTAGGAAATTCACAAGTAATTAAAAAAAGCACAGTTTTACAATTTGCAAGATTTTAGTTATCCTACAGGCTTGCCTAGGCGTGGATCTGGGATGTCCTATAAACATGATATCTAATCAGAGTCCTAACAAACCAATGAACGATTTTAAGCTGGAATTTTGGTTCATTATGTCCTATATGCATGCTGTCTAGGTGCTGAAAAATGATCACAAACGTCGCAGTACTGATTCTATATATTTATCTCTATCAGCATGATATATAGGTGTTGGGACTGCTTTTAAACTTATTCTTATAGACATAGTTGTTATTGAAGAAACTGATTCTATACGATCGAGAGTAGTCATAGTATTTAGACGAGTGCAATAAAAGTCCTAAAGCATGGTTTCTAATGCACATAGGAGAATGAACGTGATTATTAGGCAGAATTAATAGCAACCTAGTGACAGGATTTCTAAGCAGACATGAGTATGCAGAACTTTAGAAAGTAGATGTTTAGAACAAATGATATGATGCACCTATAAACATGTATTCTAGTGCACAAAACAATCCTATAAGCATGGTTTCTAATGCAGGAAAATAATCATAATAGTCCTAAGAGCATGATTTATACCCGATTTAACCACAAAAATATATGTATAAGTCCCTCCCATTTTACTAATATCCCCAAAATCTGTTTTACAAGAATTAGTTATTACAGACCATACAATAAATGAATTACAGAATAAATAATGCTATACTATAGGGAGCCCGGATAGGCCCAAAGTAAACCTGGAAAACCAGGCCTTCAACCAAGTCCAAAGTACCAATATCTCATAGTGTCCAAGAGAGTATCCTGGTGCGCCAAAGTTCCCAAAGGCCTCAGTGACCCCGAGCAATGCTCACACCATGACCCCTTTTAAAGAGAAATAGTTTTTGTGCAGTGTGGAAGGGCCAGCCCCAGTGTGTCAGAGTTCGGAGGAGTCTCATGGACTCCTAGGCACTGCTCACACTGGAGGGGCAAGATCCTAAATATTCTAAGAGTAGGAGTGGAAGGTAGTGCTTGAAAGAGTAGGAATAGTTTTAGGAAAAATAGTTCAGAAGTAAACAGTTTAGAAGTGAAAATAATTCAGAAGTGAAAACAGTTTAGAAGTGAAAACACTTTAGAAACATTCTGAAAAAACAAAAGTTCAAATTATAGTCACCATGTCTCACAGAAAAGACTTACATTACACAAATTTAACTTAGTTTATTAGTTAACCCTAGGTGAGCATATATCATGCTGAGAACAAACAATTACACAAGGAGGGGAGCAGGGGTTAGGAACATAGGAATCTTGAATTAGGAGCACATAAAAATTGGGTGGAAGGAAAGCATGCTAGTTGACAAGGACATAGAGCAGGCAGGGGTAGATTAACATTCATAACATTCACCAGGACACACTTATTTAGGGTCTTAAACATGAAACACCTAAGTCTAACAGCCATACTTAATGCTAAAAGTAATTATACTAACTAGAAGCAATAGACAGGAAAACATAGAAGTTTAATGTAGGAGTGGTCATGCTAGAGATGACAGGGGTTTAACTACACAGAATTGGTCATACCAATTGAAGTCAATTAGACAGGAAAAATAGGAGTCTGAGACAAAAAAAATAAACATGCTGGCTTAAGGTAATAAACAGGAAAGATTGAACCTTAAACACAGAAGTAAACATGTTGGTTTGTAGTAATAAACATGAAATATTGGAATTTGAACACAGAAGTAAACATGTTGGTTTGAAGCAATAAATAGGAGAGATTGAGACTTAAACAGAAGTAAACATGTTGATTAAAGTGATGAACAGGAAAGAGTGAAACTTAAACAGGAGTGAACATGTTGATTAAAGCAATAAACAGGAAAGAGTGAAACTTAAATAGGAGTAAACAAGTTGATTAAAGCAATAAACAGAAAAGAGTGAAACTTAAACAGGAGTAAATGTGCTGGTTGAACAATAAACAGGAAAGGACACAAAGTTAAATACATAAGTAGTTAAACTAGTACAGAAGAGACATGGGTTTAACATAAGTAAAGCAAGAGAGAGCATATAGATTTAAGCGTTATAGTATGATAAACGACATTAGGAGTAGAAACATACCAGTTAAAGAAAGCAAAACAAAAGGTGAGTGTATCAGTGTGTTTGTGAACTATTGCTAGAAAATATAGTAAACACAAGCAGCAGAGAGATGAGAGCCAAAGTGTGTGAGTGTGCTTGTGAACTATTGCTCGTGTTTGAAGAATCAGAATGAAAATGTATATATAGCACTTAGTAAAGTAGAAAAATAGGGCAAGAATAATTTAGAATTCGTAAATAAGGCAAGTAAATGTAATCAATCAGTTAATTGGGGCTAATCCCAACTAATATTCACAAACAGAATCCGGGAAGGTCACATTAGCACAAGGAGAATCAATTATCAGCCCTGATTGGGACTTAAATAAGGTAAACAAATCACTTATTGACCATAAATTAACTAATCAGTTGGAATAAGACAAGCAACACCAATTAAAGGTCACAAATAAGGAAAGTAAGTAAAAATCCCAAAGAATACTGATTTTTATAGGAAAAATTGTTCAAATCCCTAATAGAAATCAATTAAGTAAAAATCCCAAAGAATATTGATTTTAACAAGAAAAATTGTTCAAATCCCTAATAGAAATCAATCAGTATATTGGGTTGACAGAAATAAACAAATAACGGAAGAAAATTAGTGCAATAATAGAACAAGACCTACGGTTTAAGCATATACGCGGAAATCAACCAAATCAGTAAAGAAATGATTAGATTAAACACTTGAAAGTTAAAAAAAGACTTTTGAAGAAACTCAGGATGAACCCTCGTTTCTGAATAAAGTAAATGGAATCGAAATAGTTAACCAAAATAAAAGATCTTCAAGGGAAAATACCAGATAATACACGAATCGTTTTAGATCTACAAAGATCTGAACAGATTCGAGTAGTCGTAAAACTAGGGTTTTTAAAAAACAACAGAGATGAAAGAAAAATCAGTCAAAAACCATAGATTCAAACTAAAAATAGGAGAAAATCAGTACTCAGAAACGAGAATGGTCCTAGACAGGCATGTAAACAAGTTTCGGACAAAGAATCAAGTTGAATCTCCTTGAGATTCTTTTAAGAATCCATGTAATCCACGACCAGTGGGGTAGAAGGCGGGTAAGGGTCGGAGAAGACACAGAAACTCCATAGACGGGAGTTTTGCCTGTGACGGTGATTAGGGTTTAAGGGGTGGTCGAGAGAAAACGGAGGGATTAGGGAAAATGCGACGGCGGAGGAGGAGAGGAATGCAGGGGTTAGGGTTTGGGTTAGGATTAAAAAAGGTAAGAATTAATGTGGACAGATCAACGGCCACGATCAGGCGGGGTATTGGGTCGGGTAGGAACAGATTGGGCCTTGGGATGAATTGGGCTGGTATATTTTGAGGGTTTGGGCTAGTAAAAAGAGTTAGGTCCGAAAATTAAAGAAATTAAAAAGGAATATTTGTTAAATACCCAATTAATTAATTAAATAATTTGTAAAAATAATTAACAAATTATAAAAAATGATTTTCATCCATAAAAATATTTTAAAACAATCACTCAATATTTTTAAAAACTACAAAAAGCTATTTTCTGGTAAAATAATGTAATAATGCATACATGGGCTATAATTGCAAAGTTATTGCAATTGTAACCCAAAAAATATAAATGTGGCTATTTGTGAAATAATCAGGCTTAGTATAAATATAAATAATGAAATTAAGTCATAAATTGTTATAAACCCATTTGTAGTGCAATTAATGATTATTTATATAATAAAAACATTGAGATAAAATTAATTAAAAAAACTTAAAAATGCAGAAATTATGGAAAAATATTAATTGGTGCTAATGCATAGTTTTGGAGGTATATATGCATTTTGAAAATATTATAGGGAAAAATTGGGTATCAACAATGGATATTTTTGTTCGCTTGAAAACGGGTCCCTGTCGGACGTCGACTCCTCCAATGATCATATGGATGATGTGTTGTGGTTCTTCCGGTTCGTTCTCCCTGTTTGCTTCTCTTTCCCAAAATTAGTTCTTAGCTCGGTCACTGAGGAACTCTCGAAGGTGACCTTCACTGATCAGTCGGGCTACCTCTTCTCGAAGCTGTCTACAATCCTCGGTCTTATGATCGTGAGTGCCATGGTATTTGCATACCAAGTTGGGGTTCCTTTGTGAAGGATCCGACAGTATGGTTTTTGGACACCTAGTATCTCTGATCTTACCTATGGCCGATACGATGTCTGAGGCATCGATGTTGAAGGTTTACTCAAGATAATCGGGGTGCCTCTACCAGCCCCGTGTGCCTATCGAACCCGGCTTTGCTCATGAGTCCCCGAGAACCTTGACCTCGATCCATCCTTCGATCACTTTGAGGTATATTGTGCCTCGGGGAATTTCTTCGACCTTCTACATACGGCTGGTATCTTTCTATCACGACCCCAAAACAATAAGGTCTGTGATGGTGCCTATCGTGATACTAGGCTAGCCCTCTAACACAATAAAACCAACATTTTCTGTTTTATAAAAATATAGTCTCAATTTTTAAACAAAATTCACTTTTTAAGACAACTTTAGGAATAGCAATGATCCAACACGATCAAATCTAATACCGACCCAGACCTCTGGAGTCAACTGTCATGAGCATCTAAGACGATAAATACAACGTATAAGAAAGTGACTTTGCTACCAACATAAGACCAAAGTATGAAAAATCTATGAAGTGGGAAAAGGAAAGGAGGTGAGCTGGGGACACTGAGCACCTACCTCGATCCTCGAACAAACTCCAAGCACGTAAGAAATCAACTAGCGAGATGGTCCGGTACTTGGATCTGCACACAGAGGTGCAGGTAGTAACATAAGTACGCCAACTCAGTAAGTAACCAAAGTAACTAAAAACTTGAGTGCAGTGACGAGCATTCATGAATCAGAATTTCATAAACAGTAAATCAACTTTTATTAGAAAATCTCAGTATTAAGAAGAGTGAGAAAAACAGTAAATTCCACAATGTAACAGCCTCTCAGGCACCGTATCACTCATAACAAGGTCTCTCAGTCACTCGTGACTCAACTATTGGTATTCCATGCTCACACTAAGCACTCTCACTCTACAAGTACCAGATATCCACTCAATTACTGCGGCGTGCAGCCCGATCCACCTAAAATATGCTACGGCGTGCAGCTGATCCACATAACATATGCTGCAGTGCGAAGACCGATCCAATATATATATATATATATATATATATATATTCGACTGTGCTCACTGGGGGTGTACAGACTCCGGAGGGGCTCCTACAGCCCAAGCACTATGTTGTTGCGGCGTGCAGCCCGATCCATATGATATCTGTTGCGGCGTGCAGCCCGATCCATAACTATCCTCACAATCTTGGCTCTCGGCCTCACTCAGTCATCCTCTTAAGCCACTCGGGCAACTCATCTCAACATCACGGGACTCAACCCAAAATACTTCACAGTACTCTAAACAGAGTAATAATAGTAAAAATAGGAACAAGTAGTAAGCATGAATGAGTTCACAAATTATTTACTAACATAGTGTGAGAATAGTGTAAAAATACCCCTGAGGGTCTAAACAGATTGGCACAAGGCCCCAAACATAGCTTACAGCCCATAAACAAGCATAAGTCTCAAAAATACAGGTTACTACATGATTTCAAATCAATTATACAGCCTACTAGTAGCTACGGGATGGACAAAGTCACAATCTCTATCGGTGCATGCCCACACACTCGTCACCTAGCATGTGTGTCTTCTATTTATCAGAACAATATAAAATACCGAGGTTTCATACCCTCAGGTCTAGAGTTACAATCGTTACTTACCTCAAAACCGGCTAAAAGTACTAGTCTGCAGTGCCTTTGCCTCTAGATTCGGCCTCTGAGTGATCCAAATCTACCAAAAATAAGATTTATATCGTTATCATATGCCAAGGAACGAAACCCATTCGAATTTATCAAAATTACCCAAAAATCCCGGAATTGGTCAAACCCGACCCCCAAGCCCACGTCTCGAAACTAGATAAAATTTACACCACAAGAATCCTCATCCTCCCACGAGTCTATACATACCAAGAACACTGAAATCTGAGTCCAAATGACCCCTCAAATTCCCATTTTAAGGTCTCTTAATCACAAGCCCTAATTACCCATTTTTTGCACTGATTTCCCCCAAATATTTCACAACTAATCAGACCTTTAATCACATATAAACAAGTTTTAAGTCCAAAAACCTCACCTCAATGAAGAACTATCGATTTCCCTCTTCAAAAACCCTTCAAAAGCTTCAAACCCGGATGAAATATTGAAGAAAATGGCTCAAATTCGCGAAGGCATGCTTATATACTTTCTTGTCCAGTGGTTCCACACCTGCGGCCACTTACATGCACCTGCGGTCCCAGGTGCACACCTGCGGATAACCCTCAAAATCTCAGCCTCCGCACCTGCGCTCAACCATCTGCATTTGCGGCTTCGCAGGTGCGGAAAAGACCTCGCACCTGCGGAAATTCCTCAGCCAGCCAAACTTCCGCATCTACGGTTCCCTTCCCGCGCCTGCGACTTTGCACCTGTGGCTCTCCTTCCGCAGGTGCGGAAATACCAGAAGCACTCACATCAGCAGATTCAGCTGCATTTCCTCAACTCCAATCCTTCCGACGCCCATCTGAAATCAACCCGAGCCCCTCGGGACCCCAACCAAAAACACACATAAGTCCCATAACCGCATTCAAACTTAGTCAAGCCCTAGAAACACCAAAAACAACGCAAAAACACCAAAACCACATCAAATTCAAGCCTATGAACTTTGAAATTTCTAAATTTCACCAAGGATGCCGAAGCCAACCAAAACACATCCGATTGACCTGAAAATTTGCACACATATCCAAGATGACATTGCAAATCTGCTCCAGCTTTCAGAATTCCATTCCGACCCCTATAGCCTATTTTCTACTGCCGACCGAAAATCGCCAAAAACCAACTTTCGCCAATTCAAGCCTAATTCAACATCGGACATCAAAACCACATTTCGAACACACTCCTAAGTCCCAAATCACCTAATGAAGCTATCTGAGCCATAAAATCTGCATTTCAAGGTCGTTTACAAAGAAGTCAACTCCTAGTTGACTTTTCCAACTATAAGGCTACTTTAAGGGACTAAGTGTCTCAATCCTCACTACAACCACTTCAAACCCGAACCACCCGACTCCAACACATCATAAATAACTAAAAAATGCATAACAAGGCAGAAACAGAATTAACTGTGCAAATTCTACGAAATGACCGGTCGAGTCGTTACATTCTCTCCCTCTTAAACAAACGTTCTTCCTCGAACGGGTCTAGAAGCATACCTGGAGTCTTAAACAAGTGAAGATATCAACTCTGAATCTCCCGCTCGGTCTCCCAAGTGGCCTCCTCCACTGGCTGCCCGCTCCACTGCACATTCACTGAAGCTATATCCTTAGACCTCAACTTTCTGACCTGGCGACCCAAAATAGCCACTGGCTCTACCTCATATGACATATCACCCTCAAGCTGCATTGTGTTGAATTCTAAAACGTGAGATGGGTCACCAATATATTTTCGGAGCATCGAAACATGGAACATCGGATGAACACTCGATAATTTGGGTGGCAAGGCAAGTCTATAAGCCACCTTGCCAATCTTATGAAGCACCTCAAAAGGTCCAATGAATCGGGGACTCAGCTTTCCCCTCTTCCCAAACCTCATAACACCCTTCATGGTGACACCTTCAGCAGTACCTTCTCTCCCTCCATTAAAGACACATCCCGTACCTTCCGGTCGCATAACTCTTCTGCCTAGACTACGTTGTGCGAAGTCTCTCCTGAATCAACTTCACCTTATCCAACGCATCCTGAACCAAGTTTGTGCCCAATAGCCTAGCCTCGCCCCGCTCAAACCAACCAACCGGAGATCTACACCTCCTACCATATAAGGCCTCATACGACGCCATCTGAATACTGGACTGGTAACTATTATTATAAGCAAACTCCGCGAGTGGAAGAAATTGGTCCTATGAACCCCCAAAATCAATGACACAGGCACGCAACATGTCCTCCAAAATCTAAATAGTACGCTCTGACTGCCCGCCGGTCTGAGAATGAAACGTTGTGCTCAACTCAACCTGAGTACCCAACTCTCTCTGCACGGCTCTCAAAAACTGAGATGTGAACTGAGTACCTCTGTCAGAATTGATAGAAACTGGAACCCCATGCAATCGGACAATCTCCTTGATATAAATCTCGACTAACCGCTCCGAAGAATAAGTAGTACCAACAGGAATGAAGTGCGCGCACTTGGTCAGCCGATCCACAATAACCCATATAGCATCAAATCTCCTCGAAGTTCGTGGGAACCTAACTACAAAGTCCATGGTGATCCTCTCCCACTCCCACTCCGGAATATCTAACCTCTGAAGAAACCCACCTGGCCTCTGGTGCTCATACTTGACCTGCTGGCAGTTGAGACACCGAGCTAGAAAATCAACAATATCCTTCTTAATCCACCTCCACCAATAATGTTGTCTCAGATCCTGATACATCTTCGCGGCACCCGGATGGATGGAATACCGTGAGCTACGGGCCTCTGCTAATATCAACTCTCGAAGCCCATCCACAATGGGCACGCAAATCCGGCCCTGCATCCTCATGACCCCGTTATCACCAATAGTCACATCCCTGGCATCACCTCGACGGAACCTGTCCTGAAGAACTAGCAAGTGTCAGTCATCATATTGGCGCTGTATGATCTGATCATAAAGAGAAGACCCGGAAGCTACACTAGCCAACACCCGGTGAGGCTCTGATAAGTCCAATCTCACAAACTGGCCTGCTAAAGCCTGAACATCAAGAGCTAATGGTCTCTCTGCTGCTGGGAGATATGCTAGACCCCCAAACTCTCTGCTCTGCGACTCAAGGCATCGGCCACTACATTGGCCTTCCCCGGATGGTATAGAATCGTGATATCATAGTCCTTGAGAAGCTCCAACCATATCCTCTGACGCAAATTGAAATCCTTCTGCTTAAACAGATGCTGCAGACTACGGTGATCAGTGAAAACCTCACAATGTACCCCATACAAATAAAGACGCCAAATCTTCAAGGCGTGAACAATGGTTGCTAGCTCAAGATCATGCACGAGATAATTCTTCTCATGAGTCTTTAACTGGCGTGAGGCATAGATAATCACCCTACCCTCCTGCATCAAAACACAACCAATTCCTATCCTCAAGGCATCACAATACACGTTATAAGAACCTGAAGTTGATGGCAATACTAACACTGGAGTTGAGGTTAAAGTAGTCTTGAGCTTCTGAAAGCTCTCCTCACACTCATCCGACCACCTGAATGGAGCACCTTTCTGGGTCAATCTGGTCAAGGGTGAAGCAATAGAAGAAAATCCCTCCACAAAGTGAGGGTAATATCTCGCCAAACAAAGGAAACTCATAATCTCTGTTGTTGAGGACGGTCTGGGCCAACTCTGCACCGCCTCTATCTTCTTTGGATCAACCTGAATACCCTCACTGGACACCACATGCCCAAGAAAGCTACTGAGCCAAGCCAAAACTCACACTTGGAGAACTTTGCATAAAGATTCTCCTCTCTCAACCTCTACAACACAACCCTCAAATGTTGAGCATGCTCTTCCTGGCTACGAGAATATACCAGGATGTCATCAATGAACACTATGACAAAAGAAATCCAGATACGGTTGAAACACGGTGTTCATCAAATGCATGAACGTTGCTGAGGCATTGGTCAGCCCAAAAGACATCACCATAAACTCATAATGACCATAACGAGTCCTGAAAGTTGTCTTGGGAATATCGGAATCCCGAATCTTCAGCTGATGATACCCAGATCTCAAATCAATATTAGAGAACACTTTGGCTCCCTGAAGTTGGTCAAACAAATCATCAATACGAGGCAAAGGATACTTATTCTTGACTGTAACCTTGTTCAACTGCCTATAATCAATACACATACACATAGAACCATCCTTTTTCTTCACAAACAACACTAGTGCACACCAAGGTGACACACTAGGACGAATGAACCCCTTATCTAAAAGTTCCTAAAGCTGCTCCTTCAATTCCTTCAACTCTACTAGTGGCATACGATAAGGTAGGATAGAAATAGGCTGAGTGCCTGGCACCAGATCAATACCAAAATCAATATCCCTGTCAGGTGATATGCCTGGCAAGTCTGCAGGAAACACGTCCGGAAAATCACGGACCACGAGAACCGAATCAATAGTGGGAGTATTAGCACTGACATTCCTCACAAAAGCCAAATACGATAAACACCTCTTTTCAACCATATGTTGGGCCTTTAGGTAAGAAATCATCCTACTAGGCACATACACAACAGAACCTCTCCACTCAACCCTCGGAATACCTGGCATAGCTAAGGTCACGGTCTTAGCGTGACAATCAAGGACAGCATGACACGGAGATAGCCAATCCATGCCCAATATCACATCTAACCCAGCCATGCTGAGTAACAGTAGGTCCACACGAGTCTCCAGACCCCTAATAGATATCACACACGACCGATACACACGGTCTACAACAATAGTATCACCCACCAGAGTCGACACATGAACAGATGTAACTAAAGACTCACGGGGCATATCCAGGAAATGTGCATAATAAGACAGGACATATGAATATGTAGAACCAGGGTAAAATAGGGCTAAAGCATCTCAGTGAAAAACTGATATAATACCTGTGATCACTGCATCGGAGGTCATAGCATATGTCCTGGCTGGAATTGCATAACAACGAGCCTGACCTCAACCTGATCGACCTCCCCCCCTAGGGCGGCCCCTAGCTGTCTGACTCCCACCCCTAGCTGTCAGGGCGGGTGGTGAAGTAATCGGAACTGATGTCGAAGGGTGGCTCCTCAACTGAGATGGGCCTCCAAGAAGATGAGGACACTGCCTCCTCATATGCTCAAACTCTCCACACTCGTAACAACTACCTGGTGTAGGAGGCAGGGACTGAAAGGAACCCTTGGAACCAGAATAACCACCCGAAGAACCATGCATGTAGGAACCTTGAATAGGTGGTGCTCTGGAGGAGCTCTGGGCTGGGAGGGCACTAAATGAAGAACGGCCTAGATGAGAGCTGCAGGGACCCTGCCCCGATGATGCACCACCATAAGCTAGGTAAGCTGGCCGTGGAGGCCTATATGGGCGGCCTCTGCTCTGCTGAAACTGTCCTTTGGAAGAAGTACCACTGAAACTTCCAGATCCCCGAGGCTTCTTGGCCTGCCTCTCCTCTCGCTCCTGATGGTGAACTGACACAATATCCCGAGCATTATCAACAACCTGCTAGAAGGTAGCCCCTGATACTCTCTCTCCCTAGTCATCAAAATACGGAGGTGGTAAGTGAGGCCATCCACGAACCTCTTGATCCTCTCTATATTAGTAAGGACTAACTTAGTAGCATGACGAGCCAACTTAGTAAACCGCATCTCATACTATGTCACTGATAGCTCTCCCTGGCGCATCTGCTCAAACTGCCTACGTTGCTCCTCACGATGAGAGTGGGGAACATACTTCTCCAAGAAGATAGTGGAGAACTGCTGCCAGGTGAGGGGTGCTTCTCCAATATTCCTACGCCTATCATAAGACTCCCACCAAGTGAAAGCAACCCCAGAAAACTAAAAAGTAGCAAATGAGACCCCACTGGTCTCCAGAATCCCTGTAGTACGAAGTATCCTCTGACACTTATCTAGAAAACCTTGGGCATCCTCGCCCTATGTACCGCTGAATGTCGGGGGCTAAAGTCTACTAAACCTCTCCAGCCTGCGCTGCTCATCCTCTGGCATAGCTAGAACCACAAAGCCCTGAACTGGAGCAACCGGCTGGGCTAGAACTTCCCCCGATGTCTAAAGGCCCTGTACAACCTGCTCAGGTGTCCGGGCAGCTAGAGCCTGACTGCCTCCCCCGGCCTGAGATGTAGCGACAATAGTAGCCACAGAAACTTCCTGAGCAAGGCTAGTACACAATGTCAAGATATGAGCCAGGGTCTCCTGAAGACCCGTAATAACAATGGGCACTGCCGGTGCCTGAGCCTGTCTCGCTGGAATATCCGCGACGGGAACCTGATCCTGAATAGTAGGGGAATCCACTGGCATTGTCCCAGCTGCTGCGCGGGCTGGTACCCTACATATACCATGGCCTTGACTGCAGCCTCGACCTCTCGCTGGTCTAGCTGGTATCTGGTCACCCTGATCAGTAGCACGTGTCCTCACCATCTGTGAGAGAATGAACAACAGAAGTTTAGATTTCCAAAATCAACAGAATGGCACGACAGAATTTAAGAAATTGAGATGTTTCCTAAGAGTTTGGTTGCCTCTCGAAGATAAGTACAGACGTCTCCATACCAATCACCAAGACTCTACTAAACCTACTCATGACTGTTGAGTCCTATGTAACCTAGTGCTCTGATACCAACTTGTCACGACCCCAAATCAAGAAGGTCCGTGATGGTGCCTATCGTGATACTAGGCTAGCCCTCTAACACAATTAAACCAACATTTTCTGTTTTATAAAAATATAGTCTCAAATTTTAAACAAAATTCACTTTTTAAGACAACTTCAGCAATAGCAATGATCCAACACGATCAAAATCTAATACCGACCCAGACCTCTAGAGTCAACTGTCATGAGCATCTAAGATGATAAATACAACGTATAAGAAAGTGACTTTGCTACTAACATAAGACCAAAGTATGAAAAATCTATGAACTTGGAAAGGGAAAGAAGATGAGCTGGGGACACTGAGAAACTACCTCGATCCTCGAACAAACTCCAAGCATGTAAGAAATCAACTAGCTAGTTGGTCAAGTACCTGTATCTGCACACAGAAGTGCAGGGAGTAATGTGAGTACGCCAACTCAGTAAGTAACCAAAGTAACTAAAAATTTGAGTGCAGTGACAAGCATTTATAAAACCGAATTTCATAAACAGTAAATCAAAGTTTATTAGAAAAGCTCAGTATAAAGAAGAGTGAGAAAAATAGTAAATTCCAAAAGGTAACAATCTCTCAGGCACAATACCACTCATAACAAGGTCTCTCAGTCACTCGTGACTCCACTATCAGTATTCCATGCTCACACTAAGCACTCTCACTCTACAAGTACCATATATCCACTCAATTGCTGCGGCGTGCAACCCGATCCACCTAAAATATGCTCTGGCGTGGAGCCCGATCCACATAACATATGATGCGGCGCGCAACCCGATCCAATATATATATATAGTCGACTGTGCTCACTAGGGGAGTACAGACTCCGGAGGGGCTCCTACAGCCCAAGACTGTGTTGTTGCGGCGTGCAGCCCGATCCATATGATATCTGTTGCGGCGTGCAGCCCGATCCATAACTATCCTCACAATCTTGGCTCTCGGCCTCACTCAGTCATCCTCTCAAGCTACTCGGGAAACTCATCTCAACATCACGGGACTCAACCCAAAGTACTTCACAGTACTCTAAACAATGTAATAATAGTAAAAATAGCAACAAGTAGTAAGCATGACTGAGTTCACAAATTATTTACTAACATAGTGTGAGAATAGTGTAAAAATACCCCTGAGGGTCTAAACTAATCGGCACAAGTGATGTGCCGGAGAATTTCGGCACATTTGATACCAAATTGCTTAGATTTTAGCTCTTTTAAAAGCAATTATCTTTTATACTTATGTAATTTTAATGTTTTGCAGTGTATGAGGCTGGAGGACTCAAGAACATGGAAATGAGATCAAAAAGCCGAAAAAGGACAAGAAAAAGGGGAAATGCGATCGTAGATGTGAATTTGCGGACCGCATATCCAACATGCGGTCCGCATAATGGCCAGATGAACCGCAAAGTCCAACAGTTGGTTGACCAAATTCAAGTGCACAAAATGCGATCCACCATGCGACCGCATAACATGTTTGCGGGCCGCATAATGGACCGCAAACCTCCTGAAGAAGTTTCCACGGCCAGAAATGCGATGAAATTATGCGGTCGCAAACCAACAATGCGGACCGCTTAACAAAAATGCGATGACTACCTGGGAACTAGGGTTTCAAAGATGCGACGATTTTGTCAAGAATGCGGACCGCATGTCTGTTATGCGATAGAAATGCGGTCGCATAATTAACCTTGAGAGGTATTTTTGTCCGAAATTGGTCCCGAGTTTTAGCCCACTATAAATAGATTTATGGAGGTTTTGTGGGTCATTATTGTCTGGTTTTTGAGCTACATTCCAAGCCTTTAATATTCTCATCTTTTGGAAGCTTTAGGAGTGAAGAATCTTGCACTTTGTAAGCTTTATGACATTTAATATTGTTATCTTTTTGTATTTGAGCATGTGTAGCTAAGTTTAAATACTAAGGTTGTAGACCCTAAATGGGTGTAATGTCAATGGGTGTTTAACATTGAATATATATATAATGGTTGGTTGATATTTATTTATTTCTCATTATTCATTTATTGTTAGTGGTTGCAAACATTAACAAGTGCCATTAAATTCTTTCTTTGCTTGGAAAAGTGAGTCAGGATTTGGTAGAAGTAAATATCAAAGACTCAAGGCTTTAAACCTTGTTTAATAGAATCGCTTAGGAATAAGTGGGTTTTATTTGGCATAAATTGATTACTCTTAATTGCAACTCTTTTATATTTGGAAAAATTATAAAGAGAAAATACTACCCAACTATTGAAAAATATTGGGTAGTCATTTAGACATCATTTTTATATCAAGAACCTTCCATTAGAAATATATCATATTAACACCGGCAGCATTACATTTCATTAAAGGGGACACAACATTGGTTTAGTTAATCAAATTAATTACAACTTTAATTACTCATACTTGTTACTATTTCACTATATTATCACACAATCAATTACAATACTTTGGTTACTCTAACGGAATAGAAATACGATTTAAGTTAAGATTCGCACTGTTCAAGTAAACTTTTCACGCATATTCCCTATGGGATTCGACCCCAACCTTGTTGGGTTACTATATTTGACATCGATCGCTTTACACTATTTTAAGGTGTAATTTGAGCGTATCAAATTTTGGCGCCTTTGCCGGGGAATACGGTTTTGAAATTACTAAATAGTGTGCACTTTACTTTATATCTTTTCTATTCCGTCACACTTTGCTTGCTTTGCTTGGTTTGTCAGGTGAAATGGCGGATGTTGAATATGATGAAGGGAAGAATGATTTTGCGGACATTGAGGAATATATTGATGATAACAACGCTATTCTACCTCCAAGGGTTGAAGTTGCCCCATTCAAAGTGGAGCACAGATTAATTCTAATGCTTAAGGCAAAGGGATTATTCCGAAACTCCATCGATGATGACCCAACACAACACCTTAGAAATTTCTTGGGTGTGTGTGCCATGCACAAACAAAACAATGTGACAGATGATGCCTTGAGATTGCGGGTATTCAAATATTCATTGACCGGAGAAGCGAGAAAGTGGATTCAAAATCTACCTCCTCAATCTATCACTTCTTGGCCCGAACTTGTTTGTGCCTTCTTGTCCAAGTGGTTCCCACAAAGCAAGAAGTCCGATCTAAGAGACAAAACTTTCTTCTTCAAGCAACTATCGGGAGAACATCTACATGAAGCATGGGATCGATTCAAGTTATACTTGGTGAGGTCGTCGAACCATGGTTTCCCCGATAATATTTTTTTTGTTGGAGATATTCTACATGGGTTTGGATCCAATGTCTCAGTCCATCGCTAAAAATGCAGCAAATGGTTCTTTCATGGACAAGACATTCCCCAGGATTACTCAAATTCTGGACAAAATGGCCAAACACAATCAAGCACGGCACTCGAAGATACTAGTGGTGGAATTTCCTATGGTACTCCTTCTCTCACCAACATGATCAAAGAGAATCAAGAGAGAGACCAATTGATTGCCGGTCTTGCCACTAACATTGATGTGTTGACAAAGATGTTCACAGAAAATCAAACAAAAAAAGTAAATGTTGTGGAAGACATGCAACCAATGGGAAATCATTGAAGAAGCCAACTATGTTCAAAACCTTCAAGGTGGGTACCGCCAACAAAATCAGTGGAGGCCAAACCCCCAAGGGCAAGGCCAACAAAATTGGCGCAATGACCAAGGTGGGTCGGGTCAAGGAAATTAGAAAATCAACAATAGCAACTATGCCAACCGGATTTCCAAACCTACGTTCCACCGAAAGGGAAATATTACAAGGATGGACCTTCAAATGAATCCAAGATGGAAGGATTGATTGAGAAAATTTTGCAAAATCAAGAGAGAGGTGAGGCTATAATGAAAAACATGTCCGAAATTGTAGGGTCACATGCCACCTCTATACAAAAGCTTTAGATGCAAATGCGAGACGTGTCAAGAGAACAAAATCCCAAGCTCAAAGGTACTCTTCCAAGTATACAATTGTCAACCCAAAGGGGAATGTGAGCGGCCCATCTTCTCATTGCATGGCTATTACTACTAGAAGCGGGAAAGTTCTTGAGCAAGAAGTGGAGGAACAAGAAGTGAACAAGTAGTTGAGATAGATGATCTTGAGCAAGAAGTGGAGGAACAAGTTGAGGTGTCGGTTGTTGTTGAAAGTGAGAAGCCCTCCCAAGAGGTAAAAATCCAAAGGCAAAGCATGAAGAGGATAATGACAAGGTGAAGGAGACCCCAAAAGATCCTCCACTGATTCCTCGGCCTACTCCTCCATTCCCTCAAAGGCTTGCACGAAGAGTAGATGATGGCAAGTTCGAGAAATTCTATGATATTTTGAAGAAATTGTCGGTGAACATCCCTTTCTTGGAGGCTTTCCAAGAGATGCCATGATTCGCCAAGTACTTAAAGGGCTTAATGACCAAGAATAGATCTACAAAGAATGAAGTGGTAAATATGACTCACCGGGTTAGTTTTATTATTGCTATAATAACCATTGAGAATAAGGAAGACCCGGGAGCATTCACAATCACATGTACTATCGGGTTGAGGGATTTTTCAAGAGCACTTTGTGATAACAGAGCTAGCATAAATTTGATGCCTATTACTATTTACAAGCAAGCTAGATTGGGTTTGCCAAGACCTACGAGTATGAGATTGTAAATGGCCGACCGTTCAATCAAGAGACCTGTGGGTATTGTTGATGATGTCTTGTTAAAGGTTGGGAAGTTTCTTCTCCCGGCCGACTTTGTTATCCTTGATTGTGCGGTTGACCAGGAAATTCCTATCATATTTGGAAGACCATTCCTTGCTACGGGGAGAGCTTTGATGGACTCGGAACGAAATGAAATCAAGTTCCGAGTGAATGATGATGAAGTGACTTTCCAAGCTAGTAAAGGTTTGAAGTTGCCGAATGCATATGAAGGGATATCGGTCATAGATGTGGTTGATGAGGTCGAAGATGCTAGTGATATAAAGATGGAGGAAGAATGACTTGGTGAAGCCTTGGCGGCAATCTTGGTAAATTTGGATGGCGAAGACATGGAGGGGTATGTAGAAGTCGTGAACGCATTGCAAGAACATTATTCATATCCTACAGATATAATATAACTCCAAAACATTATGCAAGCATGATGTTGGGGAGAATCAATAAGGGTTTCGCACTCGATGATATTAATATATAAGTGGGAATGAACACTTGATACATAAGGATCCCGTACAAGAGGTAAGTCAAGGCAAAAGACATAACCCAAGAGGCGTTACATAAAATAAAGATATGAGAGTTGACCAATAGGTAGTCAGTATTTGATTTAGGAAGAGCCTAGTTATGGCTAGATAGTAGGATATAGGCAAATCAGTAGATCATGCAAGATAAACGTAGTGAAACCCAGCATAGGAAATTCAGGCTCTTAGATACAAAATTGTAATCCTCGAGAAATATTCAGACATGAGTTGAGGTAGTGAAGGTATAATATAATTGTTACGGAAATAAAAGAGAGTTCCACAATGGAGACAACTGAAATTTCAATTCAGAAGAAACCTTACAAGCACAAGGGCATGGAGGTAAGTAACTAACGATAATGATAGGCGAGTAATAACATCATAAATATCATGGGATATACAATGTAATAAGGTCTCAGCTTTATAAGAGTTAAAAGTTCTTCCCTAAGTACTACAACAAAAGACTAGCTGAGGAAATAAGGAAGCATGCTTCAACATAAGCATAGTGACCTAAAGTAGAAATGGTCTTGTAACAGCGGTCTCACTATAATGTTGTATGCACTCCATAAGAAAGTGGAATTTATCGTAGCTAATGAAGGGAAGAAGAAAAAATCAATCAAAAGTTGATAATTTAGATCATATGAGTTACAGGGAACTCCCGTATTCATGGGAACTAAGATAGGCCAAGTATCCATGCAGCAAGTGGCAGAACGACCAAGAAAAGTAATTGTTTACATTTAAAGACAACTGAGAAGGCGTGAAAGGAAATCTATGGTTCTAACATGATGAAAGGAAGGTTACGAGTAGTATAAGTAGATGTGTGTAGGTCGCAAGCTAAAGTATGGTAGAGCAACAAGGTTTTAGCTAGGCAGGAGTAAGGATAAGAAAAGGTGAGTGAGAAGGTGACGAGAATAGGTAATTCCTCGGGATTAAACCCATCACAACAAGAGAGCTGATGGTTTCCATACAGTTATAAAAAGCTCAGTATAGCATGAGTGAACTCAAAGGAGTTTAAAACTAGGAGCATTTGGAAGAGATAGAATGCTACCATGGTAGTAAAGTAAGGGTGTAATTGTTATAAATGATAAGAGGATGGCGTTTAGACCTTTGATTGAGTAATAATTTTGAGAACAAGGATTTCATGAACTACCCGGGAGTAGAATACCCCCATAGGATGAATCACATTGGGATGCTATGAAATACAGCTATTGCATGATAGTATCGTCCCTGAGTGGATCAGGAAAATCACTTCAGATGTTCCCCGATGAGACGTAAGCCCTAGGGACGATATATTACATAAGAGATTTTAAATTATCAGTGGTAGATTATAGATCAATATTAAGGTGAATCAACAATGAATGGATGAAAGTTACAAAGTATGAGATGAGATTATGCTGTCATTATTAAGATGGACGGTAATAAGGAAGCATTAAATGGCTTAGATTTATACATATAGGATAAGCGGTGAGAGAAAAACCTGGAGTTGGGTGGCAAGTCTCCATAATACTAAAGCGAAGTAGAGTTATGGTATAGTATGATCTACCTAGTAGTGGTAAATCCATAAGCATAGATAACTGAGGCTATGAAACAAGATATAGCAATAGTCGTAAGTTCAACAAAATACCAAACAAAGAACTTTAGTACACCTATAGATGCC
>ML249152.1:26519-64417 GCA_005239495.1 Nicotiana undulata
GGCATTGGCACACATTCAAGGTTAGAATTGTCTAGACTTCATGAAAGAAGGTAGAAATAGTTACGACATTGAAAGGAGTTCGACCACAAGTCATGGTGTGAGAAAGAGGCCTAAAGGGGGGAATGTTCTAGCCTTTGGATTTATTCACCGAACAACTCCCTAGATGGCAAAGACAATATTAAATTATTCGTAAGAGTTATTGCTTAAGATATGGAAAAGTGCATTAGTCAACATTCGAGGACGAATGTTCCAAAGGGGGGAATGATGTTACACCCCATGTTTTCGTACGTGAGAGTACATCGTAAGTCAATTGATGTAAGCTCAGAAATAAGATTATATTTGATGGAATATAAAGTAAGTTAATCATGTTACATTGGAGGTTACAAATATTTAAGATCATGAATAACGAGTACCAAGAGGGTTGGAAAGCTTAGAAGCTAAACCAACTGAAGAGAATAAGTTTCGTCAAAAGTCGACGAGTTTGGAATGTTATAACATGTACTTTAGGGTGAGACTATGGTTAATTAAATTATAAGGAGGTTATGCTATGAGTTAATTTTGTCATATGATAGTCGTGTGCTACGTTTTGAAGTCAAGCAAGTTTTGGAACAGAAGTTGGAATAGGTCTTCACAAGTTACATTCATAAATTTGTTGAAACTTAGGTCGAATGTAGCTACCCTTTTCTCCCAATATACTTATAATTAGGGGATGATATACCTACCAAATTTAAGATCTAAAAGTCTAGTTTCCAATGCATTAAACCGTTCATCTATACGACGTAGGAGTAGAGAGATATTTTCAATTTCGCAAGCCTGCGCAGACATCATATATGACAAGTAGGTGGATCACTAGAGCTTTTTGAGCAATAGATTTCATGTGTTATATGAGGTCATATTGGGACATATTATATACCAAATTGAAGGTATTGGAATTTAGTTTCCAACTATCTTAACCGTTCATTCATACGACATTGGGATAAAAAGTATAAGCGTCAGAAGATGGACCAATCCTAGGGTGCCAAGCTAGCACCTCTTTGACGTTTTCCAAAATAGATATATATGTGTCTTAGGTCGGCTTTCTCTTCATATTTCAGCATAAAGAGACCATAGAACACCCATAAACATAACCTCAAGCTATGTTCTAGGGTTTCAAAGAATATTATCATTCCGGGCATGAAATCGAGAAGCAATAACATCAAAACGATCCCTACGACGTAAGTGTCATTATACCGCCTCTCCTTTTTCTTTGTAGTTAGAGTTTTGGAAGTTACTTCATAGTTAAGAAACGTCTAATATCTGTATTTAAGTGCTTAAATATCAAGGAAGGTTGATAAATGTGTTTCCTAATAGTTAGAACTCACGGGACGGTGATCGGAAGCCGTGAGTTCGAGTTATTTGACTTGTAGCGGACTGTTTTGTATTGCTGTTGGGCTGCGTGTTTTAATACTATTTTGTGGAGTTTTGGAGGAGGACGGGTGTGTAGAAACACCATATATATTTAGGGTTGTGATCTGGTCGTTCGTTGTAACATTTCCGGGTCGTTTGACACGACTACGGTGGTCATCTTATGTATGAAGTGATTAGGTTGTGTGTGGACTGTTTTGGGAGCCTCAATATGATTATTATTGATGTTGTTTGGGTTGTTTGGTGATTTGTTTGACTTGTGTGAAGTCATATATATAGGGGAGGTACTGTCCGTTTCATCGTAAAATAGGTTGTGGTCGATACATAATAGTTATGACGCTTAAACGATAACGATAGTGTCGTTTCTCTTATTGTAGATTAAGGAGTTGTGACATTTGCGTAGCTTGAGGTTGGGGAAGTATATACAAGGTATGTGAGGCTATCCCTTTCCTTCTTTTGCACTACGCCAATTTTACGTAATGCAATGAACGAGCTTCCAAAGATACTCTACTCTTAGAAGCTAGCAGTACTTACATTGTTTCCCTTCTTTATGGAACAATTGATGTTGAGGTTGATTCTATTATTCTTATGGTATCAATGTTGTTAGTACTTCCTGATTCTTATAAGATTCACGATGAAGAGTTAGCCCTAATGATGTGTATGGAGAATATCGACCTTACGTCACTCCGAAATGTTCAGAACATGATTCCAATGAGTCCTGCATGCATTATATATATGTATCTATTTTACTCTACCGAGTCGCGCTATAGTCGGCCGGGTATGGCACCTATTGTGCAATCACTGATCAGTTGGGTTTACCGAGTCCTCTTTGAAGCGGGGTATGATATAATGAAGATGATGCCCACAGAGGCGAATGTTCTATGATGATGATGATGCCCACAGAGGCGGATATTTTAAAAATATTATGTGTATATATGTATCATGCATTTCATGTTACTGTCTCTTAGAATCACTCAGATGCTACAGGTTGTATCTCCTACATCTCTCTTTACATTACTGTTCTTATTTATACTTTCCTGCCTTACATACTCAGTACTTTATTCGTACTGACGTCCTTTTATTTCTGGACGCTGCATGTCGTGCTGCAGGTCCTAATAGACAGGTAGACACAGCTCCCCCACCACAATGGACTTTCTAGTTCAGCGGTTATAGCCGAGATCCCTTCTCCGTACTTGCCATGGTCTTGGTATGCATTTTTGTTATAGATGTTATGGGTATGTCGGGGCCCTGTTCCGGCTATGTTGCATTACTTATACTCCTTTAGAGTCTCATAGACAGGTGTCAACGCATGTATAGTTTGGTATGCCTTGTTGGATAATTTTTGTTGTATAGTCTTTCATGGCAGCATTGTAGCTCGTACCTTTTATGTAGTTTCTTAGCAATCTTGTCATCCCATGTGATGTATGTTCATGATCCATATCTACCATTTATA
This sequence comes from Nicotiana undulata, assembly GCA_005239495.1. Lineage (NCBI taxonomy): Eukaryota > Viridiplantae > Streptophyta > Magnoliopsida > Solanales > Solanaceae > Nicotiana > Nicotiana undulata. Next base: position 29,377 of record ML249152.1, read on the forward strand.
TTGATCTCGTTATCCCTTAAAGATAATAAGAAGGTTAGATAAAATGTACGTTGGTGCTCGGCAAGTATGGCCCGGGTGCTAGTCATGATCCTCCAGTTTGGGTCGTGACACTATAATGATAGTTTACCCGTAATCGTTTCCTCTTTGTTGGATGATGTGCAGGTAGGTAAATTGTTGAATGTCTTGCGGGAGCACCGTCAAGAAATTGGATGGACATTAGCGGACATCCGAGGAATTCCCGCCGGAATCTGTGAGCATAAAATCCAATTGGAGGAAGGAAGCAAGCCAAGTGTTGAACACCAAAGGAGATTAAATCCATTGATGCAAGAAGTAGTCAAGAAAGAGAGAATCAAATGGTTGGATGACGGGGTTGTCTACCCCATTGCGGATAGTTTGTGGGTGAGTCCGGTACAATGTGTACTAAAGAAGAGAGGCGTGACAGAAATTCACAATGAAAAGAATGAGCTTATCCCAACACGGACGGTCACCGGGTGGAGAGTATGCATGGACTATAGGAAGCTCAACAACTCCACTTGCAAAGATCATTTCCCTATGCCTTTTATTGATCAGATGCTTGATCGGCTAGCGGGAAGATCCTTTTATTGCTTCCTTGATGGGTATTCTGGTTACAACCAAATCAATATAGCATTGGAGGACCAAGAAAAGACAACATTCACTTGTCCTTGTGGAACCTTTGCCTTTAGCCGAATGTTGTTTGATTTGTACAACACTCCGGCTACCTTTCAAAGATGCATGATGTCCATCTTCTCAGACATGGTGGAAGATTTTCTAGAGGTTTTCATGGACGATTTTTCAGTGGTAGGTGACTCCTTTGAGCATTGTCTTGACAATCTTAGACAAGTGCTCAAGAGATGTGAGGAGACCAACCTTGTGCTTAACTGGGAGAAATGCCACTTCATGGTGGATGAAGGCATTGTCTTGGGGCAAAAAATTTCAAAACATGGCATAGAGGTTGATCGAGCAAAAATTGAAATCATTTCCAAGCTTCCTCCACCTACATCGGTTAAAGGTGTCTGAAGCTTCTTAGGGCATGCCGGATTCTATCGGCGCTTTATCAAGGACTCTCCAAAATCGCAAATCCTATGTGCAAGCTCCTTGAGAAAGACGCCAAGTTTGTGTTTGATGAAAAGTGCCTTAAGGCATTTAAGGAACTAAAAGAGAGGCTCACCACGGCACCCATTATTGTCACACCCGATTAGTCTTTTCCATCCGAGCTCATGTGTGACGCTAGTGGTGTAGCCATTGGAGTGGTTCTGGGTCAACGGAATAAAAAGGTTCTCCATCCCATCTATTATGCAAGAAAAATGCTCAACGGTGCGCAAGTGAACTACACGGTGACAGAGCAAGAGCTTCTTGAAATTGTATATGCCTTTGAAAAATTCCGAGCTTATTTGTTGGGGTCAAAAGTGGTGGTCTACACCGATCATGTCGCTCTTCGCTATCTCATGGTGAAGAAAGATGCCAAACCGAGGTTAATTCGGTGGGTCCTCTTATTTCAAGAATTTGACTTTGAAGTCAAGGATCGCAAGGGCACCGAAAATCAAGTGGCGGATAATCTATCTAGGCTTGAAGAGGATGGACGACCGAAGGAAAATCTTGATATCAATGATGCATTCCCTGATTGGCATTGTCTTCTTCATCTACCCCTTGGTACACCGATATTTCTAACTACTTGGTTAGCAACCTCATTCCGGATGGATTGGAAGCTTATCAAAAGAAGAAATTTTTGAGATATTATCGGCAATACTATTGGGAAGAACCATTCTTGTTCCGTATTTATGCTGATAACATCATCAGAAGGTGTGTTCCAGAAGAGGAGATTATGCCAATTCTAAAGGCATGCCACGACTCACCGGTCGGGGGTCACCATGGGGGCAATCGAATGGAGGCAAAAGTGCTTGAATGTGGTTATTATTGGCCGTCGATTTACCATGATGCCAATCAAATGGTCAAGGCTTGCGATCATTGTCAGAGACAAGGATCAATCTCTATGAGGCATGAAATGCCAATGCACTTTGTAATGGAGATCGAGATCTTTGATGTGTGGGGAATTGATTTTATGGGCCCCTTTGTAAGCTCATGTGGTATGAAATACATCTTGGTAGCTGTGGACTATGTGTCCAAATTGGTTGAAGCAATTGCCTTACCAAACAATGAAGTAAGGAGTGTGACCATGTTCTTAAAGAAAAACATATTCACGCGGTTTGGCACTCCTAGAGCCATTCTTAGTGATGGTGGGTCTCACTTCTGTAACAAGGCTTTAACGGGGCTACTAGAGAAATATGGCATCAAGCATAAGGTGGCCACACCTTATCATCCCCAATCAAGTGGCCAAGTTGAAGTTTTCAACCAGGAGATCAAGAATATTCTAGCAAAGACCGTTAATGCAAACAGGACCGACTGGGCAAGGAAGCTAGATGGCACATTATGGGCATACCGCACGGCATACAACACCCCTATTGGCACTTCTCCTTACCGGTTAGTCTTCGGCAAGGCTTGTCATCTTCCCATAGAATTGGAGCACAAAGCCATGTGGGCATTAAAAAGGTTGAATTTGGACTTGGCTAAAGCTTCAAATTTGAGGTTAACACAACTCAATGAAATGGAGGAATTCCGTTTCCATGCATATGAAAGTGTAGCTATGTACAAAGAAAGGATGAAGTTCGTCCACAACAAAACGATCTTGAAAAGGCAATTCAAGTCGGGTGACCTAGTTTTTCTCTTCAACTCAAGGCTCAAATTGTTTCTGGGCACGCTAAAATCAAAGTGGTCTGGTCCGTTCAAGGTGGTAGATGTATCCCCTTTTGGAGCTGTGGAATTAGAATTAGAGGATGGGCTCCGAACCTTCAAAGTAAATGGCAAGTAAGTCAAGCACTACTTGGGCATAGATGGAGAAAAACACTTGGTAGAACAGTTGGCTCTCAAAGATAGTCCATGCCCGACCAAGGAGTGAACCAAAGAAATGCCAACTTCGTCGTGCCGCGACGTTAAATCAAGCGCTTCATGGGAGGCAACCCATGTGTGTTAACATCCTTTTTGTCCTTTAAATTTTAACTTTTGTTAGATAGATTTAATTGAGTAATTTAAAGTGTGTGTTAGAGTGCAGGTGATTCAAAAGATCATAAAACAGGTTAAAATTGTGAGTGAAAGGGAAGAAAAGAAATTATGGGAAGTCTGCGACACATATGCGGTCACATTTTAACTATGCGGACCGCATAGTTGTCGCAGACCTGGGAAGCTTGTTTAGCAAAAATAGGTGGCTAAAATGCGGCGAGGACATGCACTTTGCGGACCGCATACTAGTTATGCGATCGCATATGTGCACCGCATTGTGGAATATGAGCAACCTGAGTGAAACCACCGCATAAAAAATATGCGATCGCATAACATGTTATGCGGTAACTTATCAACCTCATTTCCCCAGGTAAGTAGCCCTATCCCTTCGTAAAACCCCCATCATCAGCACATCAACAAACACACACACTTTGCACTTAAACAAAACAAAAACATAACAAAAAGAAAAATAAGAAGGGAAACGGCTAGTTGAAATTGAACAAGTGAACAAAGTTTACAATCGTCGATATTCATCTCCTTGATTGTTTCCCGTTCATCACATTCTGGTATGTTCTCCTTTCCCGACATCAATCCCTGTCAATTTTTAAGTTTAATTTTGTTGTGTGATTTGCATGTTGTGTTTGTTTCTTTTTGTTTGTTCTTTCTTTCTCGTCGTTCTATGGGTCATCTGCTCGTAATGGGGGAGGTTCATGCATAATCAATTAATTTTGGGCTTTCTTGGGTAGTGAAATTCAAATCACCATTGTAGAGGGTAGAAGTCAAACCTTGAGGAAGATGACTTTTGCGGGCCGCATAGTCGTTTTGCGTCCCGCATCATTTTCGCATAAGTAACCCTAGGTGACATGAGGAGGATGACAATATGCGGAGGCTTTGAGATCGCATAACTGATATGCGGACCGCAAAGGCACCGCATACCCCAACAGTTTTGGTCCTGAAGTAACATGCTGTTGTCGGCTGCTTTGCGATCGCAAATCCATCTTTGCGGTGGGTTTTGCGATCGCATAATGAGATGACCTTTAAAAATGCATAGTTCTGCGATGGTTATGAGAACCGCATAATGGATATGTGATCGCATAACTAAAATTCTTCAGCAGATAAACATTGTGCGACAGGTTTGCGGTCCGCATAGTGGTTATGCGACCGCATAACCTGTCGCATACTTGAATTCTTTTGTAATTATTTCTTCTAATCACTGCTATGTCACTCACACTTCGTTTCTTTGAAGATATGGATCCCAAGAAACATAATGTTTCCAAGAGAAGGGCCTTCACTAGTCACCCAGCACAACAAGCCAAGAGCTCACGCCCAGAATCCTCCCAACCTACTCCTGCACATCCCTCCCAGTCTGATGAGGAGGAGACCCTGCCTTCAGTCGACCTACATGCTGAGGCTCCGAGGAAAAGAGGAGATGACTTCCAGCTCCGAATTGAAGTCACAGGATCTAGGAGTGTGTATAAAGAAGGGCTCACAAAACGGAAAATCCTTGCAGAAAAACAACTAAGTCTGAATGGGCTACAGGAGCAATACCCTCATATACTAGAGAACATCAAAGCTAAGAACTGGGAGTGCTTCACTGAGGTGAATGATTAGTTCAATGAAACATTGGGGAGGGAGTTTTACGCATCTTATGGAGCCTCCAGGACACCTCACCAAAAGCGCAACAAAGTATTTTGTGAGACTGTCTTGGTTCGGGGGAAGCAGGTACTTTGTGACAGGGCTGCTATAAATGATCTATATTTTCCAAATTGGAGGTTGGGCACCGCTGAATAAGAGACCAAATATGCCAACAGAGATGGTGAGCGTGCTTGGATTGTCTCAGTGATCGCAAAGAGGACCCCATCCTGGATTGACCCTCTACATAAAATTTTCAAGGAATATCTCACACGAGAGGGTCGGTTTTGGCTCAGTTTTGTCACCTCCCGCTTAATACCATCCCGGAATGAAACATATATAAGCATTGAGAAATCTCTTCTCATCGCATGCATTATGACCAGGGTCAAGATCGATGTGGGTGACATTATCTTTCGAGAGATAGGGGTCCAGTCTAATCAGACAGCCACGTCACTTCCTTTCCTATGCTTGATCACAGCCCTCTGTCAGGCAGTGGAAGTTCCTTCAATGGCACACTATGACAAAATGGGAAAAGCGCTGAAGGATATTGATATCATGCGCATTAGTGACGCGGTGCCACAGGTAGGTGTTGCTCTTCGAGAGGTTCCAATCCAGATTCCTGTTGATATAGAGGCCTCAGACTCCCAGATTCCTGCTTCTCCTCAGGCCACAGTGGCATCCACCGCTACCCCACAACCTACCTCTCAGGCCACTGCCCAGCCTTCTGCCTCATTGCCAGCTCTTTCGAGTCTTGGTCTCTTAGCTCAACATGCAAATGATAAGGTGGACCAGCTTTTGAAGAACCTTCCCATACTTTAAGCAGGCATTGACTCCTATCCAGTCCTCAGTGACTGCTCTCCAACAGCAGCATATATCTTATGAGAGTCGTCTGACACAGATTGAGGTGCGGCTTGAAAAAGTGGAGCGGGGTGAGGTTGGAGACTTGCCAAAGCTCTGTGATGATGTTTCCACACTGAAGACTGAGATCCACAAAATGCAGAATTTAGAGTTCGAACTATCCTCCTTCATGCCCAAGGAAGGAGAGCATGGAGCGGGCACGTCCGTGGCTGGATTAGATCTTGATTTCTCCACTTTGATGACAACTCCTACACCTAAGACTGTCGGAGCTTCCCAGACTCCAGCTCCCCCTGCACACATTGACATCTCTTCTAGGGAAGATTCTGGACACTCTGCAGAGTTCGAGGCTGGGGGGACAGACGAGGAGACCGATGAGGAGTCATGGTCCAAGGAGGATGAGGGTCCTCAGGAGAAAGTCAAGGAGGATGTTGTCTCCACAGATGCAGAGGAGGAAGAAGAAGCATCTATTCAGCAGGTGATTTCACATTCGCTAGCAGACATGGTCACCCAAGCGACATCATCGAACGTTCTGCCATCAGCAGGTGAGGCTAGCATCTCACAGGCCCCAGCTCCGGTGTCGGGGCAGTTGGAGATCACTCCTCCACCAGTGGAGGTCACTCCTCAGGCCGAGATCTCATCGGCCCCAGCTCCAGCATCAGGTGGTGAACCCACTATCATTCAGCCGGCTTCCGACTCCCATAGCGCTTAGTGCGCCTCAGGGAGCCCCTAAACTCTATCTTACATTCTTATGCATTGGGGACAAGGCATGTTTTTTAGTTGGGGGTGGGATATCCTTGTACAAACTTTTTGAAATCCTTGAACTGTTGTACATGTTTTTGTGTTATATAAGCAAATTTCTCGTTAACTTTTGTATATACTTGTGTTGTCTTTGTACATATGTTATCTTTGTATAAAAAAAAGTAGATAGTTGGATGCATGTTCATCTTTAGTGATTAGCAATGAATTCTCCTTGGTTTTTATTCGTCGGGTTCTTTTCCAAGGGTGTAATAGTAGAACTACGTTAGTAGGATAAAACATGTTGACCGGTTTGGTGTAATTGTCTAGTCTCAGGCATGCATGTCTGTAAATAACCTATACCCTTCCGTTAATATTAAAAAAATATTGTGTTGTATAGGCAATCAACTGTGTGAACTTGAGGCTCGCTCTTTGACTCTATGTTTACTTAGAACTATACATGTAAATATGATGAAAGCTTCGAGTTGTCAAGTGTTGACTCGAGGGCTAAAACTATGTTGAGTCAAACAGTTCGTGTGCCATGTGTGTTAGTCTTTGTATAAATAATTCTTGTGTTTACTTCTGTCGTCTAGAACTTGCCTGGTTGGTCTTTCGATGCTAATGATAATTACACTTGGTTGGAGAAATGACCCTAGGCAGTCTTTGTGATATTTGGAAAACCCAGTTAGCCTTTCAAGCTACCCATTGTATAGATATTATCACTAGTTACCCCATTTGAGCCTTTAACCTTTTCGTTGGTCACCTCATTACAAACCTTTCCCTTTTTGTAAAATAATTCCCTCTTTTGAACCCGTCCCTCCTTCAACATTGAGAATGAGGCTAAAAGCCTAAGTTGGGGGTGTGGTGTCAAGCCGGAAATTGGCAAGGTTGTACATTGAGTGTAGGAAAGTATACCTCAATATATTCTTATTAAATTACTCAAGCTCCAAAAGAAAAATACAATATATATATATATATAAGAGAAAAGAAGAAAAAGAAAAGAAAAAAAAGAGATGTGTGTATATATACAATTATGGAGCCGTGAAGAAAATTAGAGAGGTATTTAAGGTGGTTCGATGTTGGTAACTAGGAGCCAATGAGGGCTATGTGGTTTGAAAAGAAGCAAAGGGCAACAAGAAATAAAAATGTGAGTAGTGTTCAAGGAGGGTGTAGTCACTTGTACCCAAATGTTTATCCGAGTCTTCCCTAAACCTACATTACAAGCTTAAAAAGTCCTTATGGGATATCCAACCGAACGTTCTTAGAATAAAGAGTTGAATTAAAATAAGAGCAACCTATGGTATGGCATGATGTAACACTTGAAACTCTTTGTGAGAGTGAGTGTCTTTGTGAATCCGTCCCTTTTGTGGTCATTGTAAATATTGTGAGTTTGGGACTTTCTTTCTAGTGAAGGCACATGAATTGTGAGGTTAAACAGAAGTTGAGTTCTTGAAGTCGAACGCAAAGTGCACTCAGCTGAGAGTAACGTTTTGTCAAATTAGTCGATGCTCAAGGTTCACAAGTTGATTAGTTTCTTTGTAAATAACAATGATTGTTCAGGAAGGGTAAATAAACGAAAGTGCATGCTTGTAGTACTGACAATTAACACTGTCCACGGTCACCATTGTTTCATATTGTTTAGCTGGATTCTAGATTAGGATAGTGTATTTTTGGTTGCTTGAGGACAAGCAAGAGTTTAAGTTGGGGGTGTTGATGTACCGGAGAATTTCGGCACATTTGATACCAAATTGCTTAGATTTTAGCTCGTTTCAGCATTTATCTTTTATACTTATGTAATTTTAATATTTTGCAGTGTATGAGGCTGGAGGACTCAAGAACATGGACATGAAATCAAAAAGTCTAAAAAGGACAAGAAAAAGGGGAAATGCGATCACAGATGTGAATTTGCGAACCGCAGATCCAACATACGGTCTGCATAATGGCCAGATGAACCGCAAAGTCCAACAGTTGGTTGGCCAAATTCAAGTGCACAAAATGTGGTCCACTATGCGACCGCATAAAAGGTTTGCGGGCCACATAATGGACCTCAAACCTCCTGAAGAAGTTGCCACGACCAGAAATGTGATGACATTATGCGGTCGCAAATCAACAATGTGGAACGCATAACAAAACTGCGACGATTACCTGGGAACTAGGATTTCAAATATGCGAAGGTTTTGTGAAGAATGCGGACCGCATGTCTGTTATGCGACAAAAATGCGGTAGCATAATTAACCTGGAGGGCTATTTTTGTTCGAAATTGGTCCCGAGTTTTAGCCCACTGTAAAAAGATTTATGGAGGTTTTGTGGGTCATTCTTGTCTGGTTTTTGAGCTACATTCCAAGACTTTAATATTCTCATCTTTTGGAAGCTTTAGGAGTGAAGAATCTTGCACTTTGTAAGCTTTATGACATTTAATATTGTTATTTTTTTGTATTTGATCATGTGTAGCTAAGTTTAAATACTATGGTTGTGGCTTAAATGGGTGTAATGTCAATGGGTGTTTAACATTGAATATATATATATAATGGTTGGTTGATATTTACTTATTTTCTCATTCTTCATTTATTGTTAGTGGTTGCAAATATTAACAAGTGCCATTAAATTCTTTCTTTGCTTGGAAAAGTGAGTTAGGATTTGGTAGAAGTAAATATCAAAGACTCAATGCTTTAAACCTTGTTTAATAGAATCGCTTAGGAATAAGTGGGTTTTATTTGGCATAAATTGATTACTCTTAGGGTGTGTTTGGTACGAAGGAAAACATTTTCCGGAAAATATTTTCCAATTTTCCCATGTTTGGTTGGCTTAAACTTTTTGGAAAACATTTTCCTCGTCAATTTATTTTCCTCCAATTGGAGGAAAATGTTTTCCCTATCAAGAGAAGGGAAAATATTTTCTAAAACTCCTTCTCAACCTTCCCCCCCTCACACCCACCCACCTAAATCCACCCCATGGCCTCTCTCCAAAAAAGTTTTTTTTTCGTCACCACCCACCCCCACCCCCNTACTTTTTTCATCTTTCGGTTTACAGGTTCAAAATTTTACAAGTTCCAAAGATATAAGTTCGGAGGTTTATGTGTATCGAAGTTAACGGGTTTAGAAATTATAAAGTTTACGGGTTTGAATTTTCGCGGTTTCGAAAGTTTTACAGTTCAGAAGTTTATGAAATTTGTGGGTTCGGAAGGTTGTTGGTTCGAAAGTTTATGGCTTCATGTTCATTGTATCAAATTATTTATGAATACTCTTGAGAAAATATTTTCCTTAGTTTGTGTACCAAACACCAGAAAATGAATAAGATTACTACTTGTTTTCCAAGAAAACATTTTCCATGGAAAATATTTTCCTTTATACCAAACACACCCTTAATTGCAACTCTTTTATATTTGAAAAAATTATAAAGAGAAAATACTACCCAACTATTGGAAAATATTGGGTAGTCATTTAGACATCATTTGTATATCAAGAACCTTCCATTAGAAATATATCATATTAACACCGGCAGCATTACACTTCATTAAAGGGGACACAACCTTGATTTACTTAATCAAATTAATTACAACTTTAATTACTCATACTTGTTACTATTTCACTATATTATCACACAATCAATTACAATACTTTGGTTACTCTAACGGAATAGAAATACAATTTAAGTTAAGATTCACATTGTTCAAGTAAACGTTTCACGCCTATTCCCTGTGGGATTCGACCCCAACTTTGTTGGGTTACTATATTTGACATTCATCGCTTTACACTATTTTAAAGTGTAATTTGAGCGTATCAACAAGGCCTCAAACATGGCTTACAGCCCATAAATAAGCAAAAGTATCAAAAATACAGGTTACTACATGATTTCAAATCAATTATACGGCTTACTAGTCGCTACGGGACGGACAAAGTCAAAATCCCTATCGGTCCACGCCCACACGCTCGTCATCTAGCATGTGCGTCACCTCATTTATCAAAACAATGTAAAATACCGGGGTTTCATACCCTCAGGTCTAGAGTTACATTCATTACTTACCTCAAAACCGGCAAAAAATACTAGTTTGCGGTGCCTTTGACTCTAGATTCGGCCTCCGAGTGCTCCAAATCTACCAAAAATCAGATTTATATCGTTATCATATGCCAAGCAACGAAACCCATTCGAAATTTATCAAATTTACCCAAAAATCCCGAAATTGGTCAAACCCGACCCACGGGCCCACGTCTCAAAACTCGATAAAATTTATACCACAAGAATCCTCATCCTCCCACGAGTCTATACATACCAAGAACACTGAAATCGGAGTCCAAATAACCCCTCAAATTCCCATTTTAAGGTCTCTTAATCACAAGCCATAATTACCTATTTTTGCACTGATATTCCCAAAATGTTTCACCACTAATCAGACCTTTAATCACATATAAACGAGTTTTAATTCCAAAAACCTTACCTCAATGAAGAACTATCGATTTCCCTCTTCAAAAATCTTTCAAAAGCTTCAAAACCGGATGAAATATTAAAGAAAATGGCTCAAATTCGCGAAGGCATGCTTATATACTTTCCTGTCCAGTGGTTCCGCACCTGCGGCCACTTATGCGCACCAGCGGTCCCAGGTGCGCACCTACAGAGAACCCTCAAAATCTCAGCCTCCGCACCTGTGCTCAACCTTCCGCATCTGCGGCTTCGCAGGTGCGGAAAAGACCTCGCACCTGCGGAATTCATCAGCCAGCCAAACTTCCGCATCTGCGGTTTCCTTCCCGCTCCTGCGACTTCGCACATGCAGCTCTCCTTCCGTAGGTGCGGAAACCCAAAAGCACTCACACCAGCAGCTTCAGCTGCATTTCCTCAACTCCAAACCTTCCGACACCTATCCGAAATCAACCTGAGCCCCTCGGGACCCCAACCAAAAACACACACAAGTCCCATAACCTCATTCAAACTTAGTCAAGCCCTCGAAACACCAAAAACAACGCAAAAACACCATAATCACATCAAATTCAAGCCTATGAACTTTGAAATTTCTAAATTTCACCAAGGATGTTGAAACCAACCAAAACACATCTGATTGACCCGAAAATTTGCACACATATCCAAAATGACATTACAACCTGCTCCAACTTCCAAAATTCCATTCCGACCCCTATAGCCTATTTTCTACTGCCGACCGGAAATTGCCAAAAACCAACTTTTGCCAATTCAAGCCTAATTCTACACCGAACATCAAAACCACATTCCGAACACACTCCTAAGTCCCAAATCACCTAACAAAGCTATACAAGCCATAAAATCCGCATTTCGAGGTCATTTATCAAGAAGTCAATTCCCAATTGGCTTTTCCAACTATAAGGCTACTTTAAGGGACTAAGTGTCTCAATCCTCACTATAACCACTTCGAACCCAAACCACCCGACTCCAACACATCATAAACAACTAAACAATGCATAACAAGGAAGAAATGGGAATAATTGTGCAAATTCTACGAAACGACCGGCCGGGTCGTTACACTTTCCTTGTATGGTCTCGATTCCCTTTCTGCAAACCCCTATTCCTTTGCCAAGAGACTTCTTGGATTACTGAGCCCGAGGGGGCTCTCAATTGGTCTTCCTCGACTCTGATCTTCGATTGATACATGTTGTGCACATCCGCCCATGTTACGGCGGGATACTCAATCAAATTCTGCTTCACCTGTTTTGAAGCTATCGAGCTTTTTTCGTTCAAGCCCTGAGTGAAGTCCTGCACCACCCAGTCATCGGAGACTAGTGGTAATTCCATTCGCTCCATTTGAAAGCGAGATACGAACTCCCTTAGCGTCTCATTCTCTCTTTGTTTAATATTGAAGATATCGGACTTTCTTGTGAAGACCTTAATGGCACCAGCATCTGCCTTCACAAAAGAGTCTGCCAACATAGAAAACGAATCTACCGAGTTTGGGGGGAGGTTATGATACTACATCATGGCCCCCTACGATAGCGTTTCTCCAAATTTCTTCAACAAAACTGATTCGCTCTCATGATCTTTTAGGTCATTACCTTTTATACCACAAGTATAAGTGGTAATATGCTCATTGGGATCTGTGGTCCCATTGTACATCGGGATATCGGGCATCCTGAACTTCTTTGGAATGGGCTTCGGAGCCTCACTCGATGGAAACAATTTCTGCACGAACTTCTTTGAATATACACCCTTCAGAATCGGTGGTGTGCCCGGGATCTAATCGACCCTTGAGTTATAGGTCTCCATTTTTGTGTCGTTGGCCTCTATCTTCTTTTCTCCTGACTCAATCCTTTTGGTGAGATCCTCGAGAATTTTCATAATAGCGGGGTCTGTTGCTGACCCATTGTTACTCGATCTCTCTGGTGCATGCTCGACTCAAGGAGCCATTTCCGTTACTACTATGTTTGGAGTTTTCTGTTGATTCTGTAGCTGAGCAATAGCCACTTGTTGCGCTTGTAACATCTCAAAAATGACTTGTAGGCTAACTTCTCTTTCTTCCCGAGCTGGAGTTCTCTGCGCTTCATGTTGGTCAGCTTTGCGCACACGTCCATCGGTATCAGAGCCTACATTGACATGCAAAGCATTGTGTGAGCCTACATCGACGGGGATTTGAGTTGGTGCCACCCCAAGGTTTTGTAGTGGCATACCGGCGTCTGAAGTAGTCGCACCATTCTCTCCATGAAAGCCCAAGACCTTTATTTCCGTGTGCATTTGTTGAGTTAGATATTTGTTTTACCTGAAACCAAATATTCTTGGACAAGAAAAAGTGTGAAAAATAACTTGTGTTTTCAGGAAACTAGCACCAAAAATATCACTATTATTTTTAGCCCCACGGTGGGCGCCAAACATTTTACCTTGAAAATGGTATTAATAATTATATTTGATTTGTGGTTCTAAAAATATGTAACTTATTTTAATACTAGTTGTTAGGTAAGAAAATGCTAAGTGTAAGTAAGGAAAGTAAGATATGCAAACTAAGGTTGTTACAAGACTGGGCCTCGAGCTCACTGGAACTGGGGGTCTCGAGGTCGTATTATGGCAATTAATGATGAACAATAAGTGAAGAACAACAAATGAATACAATAAATGGAGAGCAAAAAATCTGTAGAATAATTGTTGAGCACGTTTAAGCAAGGAAAGCAGAGAATGTTCTATTGCAGTGAATATCCATGAGTGCTACAAAATGACAGGGGTCCCCTTTATATAGGAGGGGAGAATCCCAACATAGTACATGTCTAATTATGACAAAGAAATCTTATTGGTACAGTTGTATAATGGCTCAGTACGAACATGTACTATTTCTTGTAGACCTTGTCGGTTCTAACCACGTGTCCTTGGGAATTTCCCGCCTTTCCATGACGGTCATCGATTTTCATACTGCCTCGAGGTATGCTGTGATGATTCTTTGATATACCCTCTTGAGGGGAGTACTTCGGGGTCTAGCCTCAAACTCTGCTTCGAACCTCTCGAGACCGGGCTTGGAATGCTATAGAGGCCTCAAAATCGGACTCCCCGATTTAGGCCGTATAAAATTGTCCACACGGATCATGCGGCACTTCTTTATCTTATGAGCAAGAAAGATTCCAAAGTACGGTTGATGAGATGGGTGCTTTTGTTGCAAGAGTTTGATATAGACATCCAAGACCAAAAAGGAAGTGAAAACCAAGTGACGGGCCACTTGTCTCGTTTGGAGGAGGAGGGGAGGCCGCATGATGGCCTTGAAATCAATGAATCCTTCCCCCATGAGAAACTCTTAGCCATTTCAATGAAAGAGGTGTCATGGTTCGCGGATCTAGTAAAGTTTCTTGTAAGTGGTATCATACCGGATGAGTTCTCTTCAAACCAAAGGAAGAAGCTCAAACGGGATTGTCAAGACTATTATTGGGATGAACCATACCTTTTCCAGATTTGTACGGATGGAGTGATTAGAAGATGTGTACCAGAGGAGGAACAACTTGAATTCATGGGGCTTGTCATTCTTCGCGTATGGTGGTCACCATGATGGAGCAAGAACGGCGGCCAAAGTGCTAAGTTGTGGTTTTTATTGGCCCACTCTTTAAAATGATGCAAGTGATCTAGTCAAGCATTGCGATGTGATGAATGCCAACGGGCCGGTGGAATCTCGAAGAAGAATGAAAGGCCTCACACTACCATTTTGGAGATTGATATTTTCGATGTGTGGGGTATTGACTTCAGGGGTCCTTTTGTGAGTTCTTGTGGAAACACCTAAATCTTGGTCGCAGTTGATTATGTGTCCAAATGGGTTGAGGCAATTTCTTTACCCAACAATGAAGCGAGAAGTGTGGTGGCGTTTTTTAAGAAGAATATTTTCACAAGGTTTGGTACTCCACTAGCTATCATAAGTGATGGGGGTCACATTTTTACGACAAAGCTTTCGACACCTTACTCACCAATTATGGTGTCACTCATAAAGTCACGACTCCCTATCATCCACAAGTAAGAGGTCAAGTGGAAGTCTCCAACCGGGAGATAAAGAGTATATTGTCCAAAACAATGAATGCCAACCGGACAGATTGGTCCAAGAAACTTGATGATGTTTTATGGGCTTATGGCCGGCTTACAAAACACCTATCAGAATATCTCTATACCGGTTGGTGTTCGGCAAATCTTGTCATCTTCCTTAGATACTTGAGCATAAAGCCATGTGGGCTTTAAAGAAGTTTAATCTTGAGTGGGATGTCACCGCCAACTTAAGGGTGGCACATTTTAACGAGTTGGATGAGCTACGGTACCATGCATACACAAGTTCGTCCTTATACAAAGAGAAGATGAAATATCTTCATGACAAGTACATTTGGAACAAGGAGTTTAAAGAGGGTGATCTTGTGTGGTTGTTCAATTCACGGTTACGGATGTTTCCCGTAAAGTTAAAGTCTAAATGGAGTGGCCCGTTTGAGGTTGTGGGTGTGACATCCTTTGGTGCATTGGACTTAAAGAATAAAAATGATGAAGTGTTTAGAGTCAATGGTCAATAGGTTAAGCATTATCTGGGAAGAGTTTGTAATGGCCATGTCGTGGCAGTAATTCATTTCAAGTGATGGTAATCTGCGTCGTGCCGCGACGTTAAATCAGGCGCTTCTTGGGAGGCAACCCATGTTTCTTTTTCTTTTCCTTTTTCTTTTTTTCTCTTCTTATTTAGATAGGTCTTATTTTGTGCTAACTTGATTTGAACTGTGCTGTAGGAATATGTGTGTTTTACAAGAATTGTACTCGGAAAAATTGGCTAAGTATGGATATAGTGTGGACTGCACAATTCTTGTAAGGATCGCACAATTTTGGATGCTACAGTAGAAGGCAAATGTGGTCGCATAATTCCTGCGCGGACCGCACAACTTGATATAGGAAAATGCAAACTCTCTGAAGTTTGTTTGTCAGAGAAACGGGCAAAGTGCAGCCGCACAATGAAATCTGCAGTCCGCACCAAAATATGCAGTCGCACAGCTATCTGCAGATCGCAGACCAACAAAGGGAAGTGGAACACTAGGTAACAGAGTGCGGACCACGGAAGGAATTATGCGGGCGCACTCATCTCTTGATTCCTTAGCCAGACCCACTGTGTATAAATAGTAACCCTAAGGCTAAATTCTCCAAGAAATAAACAAAAGGCTAAAATCTTGCACACATCTGATTCAATCATCTACCACCTAATTACGCATTCGTGATCATTTCTTAGCACCACTTCATCACTGGTA
This sequence comes from Nicotiana undulata, assembly GCA_005239495.1. Lineage (NCBI taxonomy): Eukaryota > Viridiplantae > Streptophyta > Magnoliopsida > Solanales > Solanaceae > Nicotiana > Nicotiana undulata. The sequence goes on from ML249152.1 coordinate 45,369, forward strand.
TGTTCAAATCATTTCTAGGATTCTTCAATTTTCTTAGTTTAATTTACAGTTTGTTAGTTATTTTAGACCATTTGTAAATTTCATATCAATGTGGGGTTTAAATTGTGTTGAGTTAACTCTTACTTGCCTTTTGGGTCGTGGGTAGTTTGATTATCATGTTTAATTTCTATCACCATGTCCAATTTGTGCATAAATTGAAAACCTAAAGGACTTTGCCCGATTGAAGTTTGAAATATGCGGTCGCACAAGGCATTGTGCGGTCCGCAGAAGTATAGAATCTAGGGTAGTTGGTGAGGCAAGATTGTGCAGACCATATTTAAAATTGTGCGGACCGCGTAATTCAATGGCGGCCGCAGAAAAGTGTGTGTGGAGGCAGATCAGGCCAATCTCTATCATCAGAGAGGTTGCACTTTTGGAAAGTTTCATGTGCAGTCGCACTCAGAAAAGTGCGGACCCTACTTCAATTCATCGGTCGCACTCAAAATTGTGTGGACCGCGATTTCATCGTTGCGGCCGCACTTTAAAATTGTGTGGTCCATAAATCAAGACCTCTGGTCGCACTTGCAATTGTGCGTACCGCACTTCCCCACCCTGCAACATGTTTTGTTTAGTGACTTTCTGTTTATCTGCACTTGAACAAGAAATGACTCTTGCTGTTGTTTGTTGCAAAAAATGGTTATATCACGCGGTCGTGGTGATACATCAAAGGGGAGGGGTGAACCTTCCTAAGGCCGAGGAAAGAGTACCTTACCCCTCTCCCTTCAAAAAGTTATAACCAAAAAGGCGACAGCCGGCCGAGGTAGAGCTACAAAGCTAGCCGAATCAAGCTCTTATGTCCCGTCTAGGGAAGCATCGGAGGGCGACTCAGTGCAAGAGCGGCCTGCTGTGCAAAAGAAGCTGCAGCAGCCTCAGGGAAGATACCAACTTAGAGACGAGCCAACCTCCTCTGAGAGCATGTCTGAGGGTTCGGAAGGTGATAGTCAATCTTCGGAGCCCTAGTCCACACATTCCCCCAACGCACATGCTACCATAGTGGGTGATGATAATCTCCCGGATGATGGCCGAGAAGGTGATACCAGAGTAGTCGACCTTGAGAGGTCGAAGAAGAAACAAAGAAAAAGGGTCAACCCTCTACTACTGCAGGCCAGTCTGATGAGCCCGCCGGGGTAGCTGCCGAGACAGTTGACATACCGTCTACTTCAACAAATACTTCTAATGGTGCAGCAGTTATGACTCCACCTCCTTCTTCAGGTCCTTCAGCATCAGTGTCTTCCACATCGGCTTTGAAGTCGATGCACATGCCCACTCATCCACTATCCGCGCTACGAGCCTCCCAAACACTAATGAGACTCAACAAATGGATACAGACAGCCACTCAAAAGTTGACTGGCATATCCAGTGTTGTTGCAGCACAGTCATCCACTCCGGCACCCCAGATTCCTCCGATAGTCGAGGATACATTTAAGAAGATCCTGGAAGACCAAACCACCATCATGAACACCTTGGTAGCACATGGAGCAGTGATTAAGAAGCTGGGGAAGCAGGTAAAGAAAATGAGGAAATCCCATACGCTTAAGAATCGGTTGACAGGTTGAGGAGAGAGGTGACCAAGATAGCAGCAGTTGGTGTTCTTCCATTCAATATGCTCATAGGGTCAGACCCACCAGTACCAGCAAATCGAGCAGCACCATCAACTCCAGTGGCACCAGTTGGCCAGTCTAAGGAGCAAAACCTAGTTGTCGACACTGTTGAGGCAGCCAGATGTTCACCAACCCAGTTACTCCTAGAGCTGATGATGATGAGATCCTGTTAGAGGAGACTGAGGGCAGTGATGCTGCTATGGACACAGAGATGTCCAAGGCCATATAGGGAATCTTTTTCACTCTTACCTTACTTTATTCTTGTTTTGTTAAGCATTGGGGACATTGCTTATTTTTATTCGAGGGGGTGGAGTTTATTTGCTATTTGGATGACTTATAGACATTTGGTTTGTAATAATTGACAATATTTTATTCTTTCTCTTTATTCTGTATATATATTCTCTTTGTTCTCTCCTGATGTATATATTTTCTCTTTTCCTCTCTCATTATGAATATTCGTTATGCTTTCAATAGTTTGCTTTTTAGCTTCTTTATTATGTTTCTTTATTAGTCTATGTTTAATCTAAAACCTTCTTCTTAATTTTGTAGCTTCTTTTTATGTTTTAGTGAACAATAAGCCTTTGGTTTTCTTAATGCCACAGTTCTTTCCAAAGGTAATATTTGTGTTAACCGGGTGACTCTTCCCAACAATGGCTTGACAACCTTCTTAAAGTATTGAGTCCGTTTTTTGGTGTTTAGGTAAGAATAGTAGTAATAATGAATAAAAATACATAATTGAGTCAGACTCGAAGAGTCAAACATGCTTCACTTGGTACTAACACACTTAACTACGTGCTTATGGTTAAAAACAAGGTTTTTGAAAAACAAAATAGCTCTAGTTAGTGACCTTGTGGCTCTTGTGTTGACTTAGACAATCATCGAGTGGTTTAGTCAAACCATAGTGATTTTCAATCTTGAATATGATCGTTGTGGGCCCTTGAATCTAGCCTCTTTAACAATCCCGATGCGTGAGAGGTGAGATGTTATTGTTGCAAGTCCAAGTACCCGTGCAAATGGTCTAGAACTTGTCCTGAATGTGTCTCTAGGCGAAATTTTAAGTTTTGCTTGGCTTGATAGGTGATTGTACCCGCTTAAAATTTTCCATGGCCCACCAATGTTGTTATCCCTAGTCAACCCATTTGAGACTAAAACCTTTCTCATTTGATAACCATGTTACAAGCCTTTACCTGTTCTGTCGTGACCCTCTCTTGGCACCCGAGCTTTCCTTAACACTTTTGCGAAACTATTGGCTAAAAATGTAAGTTTGGGGGAGAGACGAAGAGCTTGAAAAAGGTATCAAGGCACAAAAAGAGAAAAGAAATAAAGAGAAGGAAAGGCAAGAAAATAAAGAAAGAAATAACAAAAAGATAAATATAAAAACAAAGTGACTAAGTTGAAGAGTTGAAGGGATTCATTGAAAAGTAATGATGCAAAGCATGGAGAAAGCAAAGAAGGAGAAAATGAATATCATCACCAAGAAAGAGTGATGCTTAGTCTCTCTAATTCCCCCATGGAAAAGAAAATGCCTCAAAGAGTTGGAAAAGCATGAGCCGATAAGAGAAAATGGAGTGCTTAAGGAAAGATGAACCCGTTCTATCATAGCGTATCCAACCTTAGTCCAAAAGCCTTCATAGCATTCCGACGTGATTTCAAGCCGAGTGAGCTTACATTAGTGTTGATTTACATGAGGGGCAAGCCTATGGTACTTAAAGACGTACTTGTGACATTCTTTTGAGAGAGATGAGCGAACCTTCCACAAATCTTTGAGTTGAGTGCTACATTCTTAAGTGAGATATGCAAACGGAGAGCTGAGGAGGAGGAGTTTGGGATCCACAATGACCTACATGAAATAGCGAGCTTCCTTGATGAGTGAAGTCAACTTTTGATGCTCAAGTGTCACATTAGAACTATTTGTGCATACAAGTTCAACTCATTGCATTGTTAATAATTCGTAAGTGTTGTAGGTAATTGTTTGTCCCAATTTATGTGTGATTGATGCATCTTTGATTAGCTGAAATAGCTCTTAACTTGTGGAGGTGGGAATTACCTTATTTTCTTGAGGACTAGCAAAATCTTAAGTTTGAAGGAGTTGATAAGTGGGGATTTTTACTACTTATTAGCACCTTTTTGCTTTCATTTTAGTCCAAAAGCGTTTAATTTTGTTCCCGAAAACTAATGAAACATGCTTAATTGCATGAATAGTGGAAAATGAGCCCCCAAGATGAAATCCAACTCAAGAATGAGTGAAACTCAAGGACAAAAACAGGCGCAGAAGCTCAGAAGTGCAGAGCCGCGTATTGTGAAGAAACTCCTATCAGATACAAGTGCAAAGTGTGGTCTGCACATGAAATGTGCGACCGCAGAAACTGGGCAAAAGCAAAAGTTCAAAGAACCTGCATCTCAAGTTCAACAGAAGTGCGAACCGCACAATTATTGTGCGGCCGCAGAAGAACAGCTACGCTGTCGCAGTCACATTTATGCGGTCCGTAGAAGAGCAATGTGTGGCCGCACTCAGAAATGCTCGGACCGCAGAAAGAGAGAAGTGTCGCCGCAGTTCAGAATTATGTGGCCGCAAGTTTCCATTCTTGTTAGGCTAAAGCAAAGTGCAGACTACACATGGAATTGTGCGGGTGTAGAACCTCTGAAAGAGCATTTTTGTCCGAAAATTCCAGCGCTGTATAAATAGAAGAGTTTCACTTTTTTAGGTCAAATTTTGACATCAGCAGCCACTCTAGATGTTTTCTTTTGCTCTTTTTAGTAGTTTTTGCTATTTTGAGCTTTTTGAATATTGATTTTATCATTTTAATTATGTATTGGCTTAATTATCACTTCTTCATCTTTTTCTTCTAATTTAATCATGAGTAGCTAGATATTTACAAGGGTTGTGACCCAACCCTAGTGTGTAAACTTAATGGGTGTTTGATTTATTGCTTGTTTATGGTTGGGTGTGGATTATCTATCCTTGTTCTTGATTTTATTTGAAGAATTAATGGTTGCATTCTCTACTTGAAAAAGGAGGACTTAGTCTAGAAAAATTTGGCTAGCAAGAAATTGGGTCAATCGAGAGATTTATAAGCCCAATAAAAGGGTTGAACCTAGAGATAGTAAAACCCGACTTGAGCTTATTATCAACTGCTTTGTTCAATACCCATTTGGACTTGAGAAAGCCAAATTGGGCAAAATCACTCTCTGCTCGAGAGGTATTAAGTGGGTACTTGAGTGTTGATAGCTATAATACACCCCGACCAATAAAACAAGCTTTAAAGTTTATAAACCACTAGGCGAACACCTAAGTGAATGTCATAGCCTTATGCCTTTTTATCATTAGAAAAACAACCAAAACAAAATTCCTAGTTTCATTCTTTAAATTGCAATTGTAGTTTAACTTAGATTTCCAAACAAAACCCAATATTGCGGAAGTGTAAATTAAGATATACAAACTCACGCGCTAAGATATATACTACTAACACCCATTCACATAGCTCTCTGTGGAATTCAACCCCGACTCTTTTGGGTAATATTATTGCATCGATCGTTTTCATATCTTTAAATATAGGAGTGAAATTGGACGAGATCAACCACCACCAAGCACCGATAAGAAATAAGAAAAGGAGAGTAAAATAAAATTTTGGAAAATATGAAATTTTACTTACGTTTTGTGTTCCACTTCTCGGGGAACGGCATGCACTCTGTTGGGATCAGATTTGAGGTCCTCACTCGGACTAAATGACTTAGCCAGCCTCGATCGCGATCTTCATTGATGCTCGATAACGGGTCTTTACTATCTCGGTGCGCGAGTTTGACCAGTTCCCCCAAAAGAGTCGGGGACTGTATAGGCGCTTAAGGTGGTCAACGGTGAACGATGAGTCGTCGATCTTGCTCACAAAGAACCGGAGAAGGATGACGATCCTCTAGAACGAATGGTGGATCTGACTAAGGCACACCCCATACTTTTTGAAGAAATTGATCATTACCGGGTCTAACGGGCCCAGCATAAAGGGATAAGTGTAAATATTTATGTATCCCTCGACGTGGGTAGTGATATCTTCATCTGGCCCAGGAACCACCACATCCTTTCCGACCCAGTTGCAATCCTTCTTAACCGTGGGGAGAATTTCTTCAGTGATCGAGCAGATGTACCTCGAGACCTTCTTACACCAGCCCGGTATAGGTGAAGGTTTCTCAACCTTAAAATCGGCGGTCACCGAGCACCTGCCAGAAATAAACGTGCTAAGAGGAGGTTTTGGCGCTGGTTCCTCGCCGGTCGGTCGCGATGTAGAAGTAGTTTCTTTTTGGAGAACTGTTTTTGACGTTTTCGCCATTTCTTTTAAAGTGAAGGGAAAGAGATTAAAAAGAGGAAGTTAAAGGGATACACTTGATGGTTTGGAATGAAGACAAGCAGAAGTTCTTACAAAGATCTCAAGAAATCAGGATACAAGTGGTAGAAAATGTAGAGATTTCTAAGAAACAAGAATAGAGAAGGTTTGGATGTAAAGTTTGAATGAATGAAGAAGGGTGTATTTATAATTTTCAAAGGATTGTTCAAATCCATGAGTGGTCGACCAGCAACTGACAAGCACTTAATGCCATTAAGACGTGACTGACGAGACATTTCGTTCATTTTGTCGTTTCTAACACGAAGTATCGAGGTGAGAATCGGAAGCTCATATCATTTCTTGTCGTTTACTCTCCGAAAAATGATGGGACTATCTGTATACGGTCGAAATCGGGCTTGTCCACTACATGACATATCTGGCTCCGAACGTGAGGGATTGGAAATCGACCCCGAGTCTCATCGAACCATAACAGGAGGTTAGAATGTCCGTCCTCGAGAACATTTACGGTGAGAATCTCGGCACGTAACAATACGAAACCGGCAAATCAACAAATTAGGAGATTTTTACCTTTTATAGAATTGTACCTAAAGTAGGACTCCCCTACTATATAAAGGGGGTCTGATTACTAGTAAAATACATTGTAACAATCATTCAGAAGCAATATACTATTATTTTCTCTTTAAAGTTCTTATTCAACTGTATCTTGGCACTGATCGAAGTGCATTCTGTTCAAGGGTGACCCTCCCCCAAGGCTGTGAATGTTCAATTTGTGTGGTTTGAATTTACTTTATTATACTTAATTTCAATTACAATTTAACTTATTCCTTTGTGTCAATTTAATCCATGTATCCTTAAAACCACTTACAAGTTTAATTGTTTACATGACAGATCTGGCTCGGAACGTGAGGGATTGGAGATCGACCCCGAGTCTCATCGAACCATAACAGGAGGTTAGAATGTCCGTCCTCGAGAACATTTACGGTGAGAATCTCGGCACGTAACAATATGGAACCGGCAAATCAACAAATTAGGAGATTTTTACCTTTTATAGAATTGTACCTAAAGTATGACTCCTCTACTATATAAAGGGGGTCTGATTACTTGTAAAATACATTGTAACAATCATTCAGAAGCAATATACTATTATTTTCTCTTTAAAGTTCTTATTCAACTGTATCTTGGCACTGATCGAAGTGCATTCTGTTCAAGGGTGACCCTCCCCCAAGGCTGTGAATGTTCAATTTGTGTGGTTTGAATTTACTTTATTATACTTAATTTCAATTACAATTTAACTTATTCCTTTGTGTCAATTTAATCCATGTATCCTTAAAACCACTTACAAGTTTAATTGTTTACATGACAGATCTGGCTCGGAACGTGAGGGATTGGAGATCGACCCCGAGTCTCATCGAACCATAACAGGAGGTTAGAATGTCCGTCCTCGAGAACATTTACGGTGAGAATCTCGGCACGTAACAATATGGAACCGGCAAATCAACAAATTAGGAGATTTTTACCTTTTATAGAATTGTACCTAAAGTATGACTCCTCTACTATATAAAGGGGGTCTGANGGATTGCTTCCACATTTGGTAATGAATATGTCCCTTACAATAAGGTAAGAAAAAATATGGAGCAATGTTGTCATGACGCATTAACCAGATTCAGAATAATTCTCTATAAATGATCGTATGACGAGACACCATTGATGAAAAAAGAATGGACCAAAGTTCTTCCTAGAGGTGTTCATTCTCTATCCATGCATGAGCGCAGAAAAACAAAACATAAGAGTGACATATATACACTTGAACGTTATATTCGAAAAATACGCAATCTAATTTGATTGTTATACTGTCCACAAAAAGAAGAGAGTATATTATTCATGACTTTCAGTTCAGTTCCCACCTCCTTATAACCCCCTCTTCCTAAGAAGGGTCAGCTTATTGAATGCAGAGAAATGTTATATAGAACAAGATGATATAAATCATAAAAAATTTTACTAAGTTTCTTTTAACTTCTAAGCTTTATATATGTTTAGCAGCTTCTTTTAAGATGTAATTCACATGGGAAAGGTTACAATACCGTACCTAAAGAAAGGGATGTTAATGATGGTTTCCATAATAAAAAAACTTAAACATATTGGTGAAAAAAAATTTATTATAAAACTTCACACCACTTTGTTTTTTATTTGTAACCTCAAATTAATGATTTTAGAAGTAGTTTATTTTGACTTTATTCTAAAATATAAAACTCTATAAAAAAACGAAATAACTAAAGTTAAGGGTACTCCTCTTCCTCAGCTTCGTGTTTAATGGCTCGAGCAGGACAAGTAATCTCAATTATATTTTCACCGTAGTCCTATAAAAAATTAAAGGAAAGCCAACTCAAAAGTTATGCGACCCAGCCTCCGCTGGCATATATAGATTGTAGAATTTCTTTATTATTTTTGTTCTACCTATCATTAAGAAGGATCACAAGCCCTAGAAAGAACTTAATTTATTAAAGAGAACATAAAATTCTACATATCATATACGAGTAGATGGCACTGTCTTTTTTATCCCTTTGGATCAAAGGGAGGGGGGAAATAAGTTGGTTAAATAATGAAGGAAGCAAGTGGGGTTGGATCAAAAGGAGAGGGAAACTAAGTTGGTTAGATAATGAAGGAAGCAAGTGGGGTGATGTGGAGAAGAATGACATATATATATATATATATATATATATATATATATATATATATATATATATATATATATATATATATATATATATATATATATTCTATCTATAATTCTACTATCTAATAATTCTACTATCACACAGGAGGCCAACATGCCTGCTTGGCATCTGAAGGGTGTTTTGGAAAACTCATTTAAAATGAAGCAATGTGATTGGCCGAAAAGGTATTTTAATGTAGGCTTCCATATAAATCTTTGAGTAACTTGATGAAATTGCCCCTTGTTTATCTCATCATACATCACAATAGTTTCAAATTCTTTTATGCAGATGTGGGTCCCATCTGAGTTTTGTTTTACACGTTGCTATCATTCTGCATATAGTTGTATAACTCCTTGAAGAAATGGGGCCCATTTAATGTTCTAATACTGCTTTAGTTACTACTGGGTGTTGTCTTAGTACTGCTGTATAATTTAGTTTGAGTGCACTAGATGTGAATTAAAAGTTGAAAACTACATAAAAATATTTAGACTTCTAATCATCTTTTATACGTATATTAAAGCATAATTTAGGTTGTCATCTTTTACGTCGAATACTTTTATTTAGAGAAAATAATATAAAAAGACATAAAAAGAGTACTTGAATGAGAAAAAAGAAGAAGAATATTTTAATGTGAATTCCATTTAGGACATCATCAGAAAAGGTGGAAAAAAATTATTTGAAGTTGGACTTACATATAATTTAACTTTCGCCTTCTCACAAATTTATAAATATCATGTCTAGATTATAGTTTGGGCGCATGTAGTCTCAAAGTTTTCCTTCTTAAACGTGAACTTCCTAGTAAATCAAAAATACATTTTTCGCAGTTTCTTTTTACTTAAAACTAATATGTCTTTCCTTCATAATAAAGAATTTTATATCTAACTTTAGCATATTTATTTTTAAAAATTTATAAAATAAAATTAGAGTCCTTTTTTTTTTTTTGGTAAACAATGGAAGCTCATGGTTTTAAATAAAATTCATCTTATCCAGAACCCGCCAACGCTCGTGAAAACCCAGGTCGGTCGGACCTCCATTCATCCGACCGGAGGTATGGATAACGAGGCCACCTTCACAACCTTCTCCCTTCTGTCCCCATATTGGAATAAGGTAAGGTGGTTCGCTTGAGTTGCTCAACCGCCCCTTAGCCCGGTGCTCATGACGTGCTACGGAACCTCCACCGTGCCGGGGGAGGGGGACCAAGCAGGGCATAGCTAGCGACATCGGAACCGACTCGGCATCAGCGGCTTCGTGTCGCACTGCAGTAATTCAATATGTGATTCCGCATGTTCCACCACTTCTCCGTTCATTTTGGCATCGGTTTTGGTACCGACATGCAAATGTTCGAATCCTTTTACTCAAGATTATGAACACCCGATCGGATCTGTCAAGAACGAGCTAACGACTACAAGGGAAGCAGCTGACTGCAGTCCCCGAGCCCGCAAGCCACTACTGGTACCTGACCCCGTCGGCTCGATATTTTTGCAAACACAGACCCTTACTCAATATGGCAATTCAAAGAGGAGAACGAGGATAGCTGACTACCGCTAAAAGTCAGACTAAGAGTACACATTGTATGATTGAAAACTGCCGTTGCATACTACCCGGTGCTTGCAGGTCTGACTGGTGCCTTCTCTCCAACAGCTGCTTCAATCAATGTTAAGTCTGACTACGCCCGCAGCTGACTACTTATTGAAAGACCGAACAGGAAATAAAAAGTCGGCTTATGCTTTTTTTCATCCTCACTGCCTGGTTTATAGTTGAATATGGAGAATATGAACTTCTCGCATTCTTCTTTTTGGTACGTTGTTATGAGCAGCTCTGGTGCTCGATCTTGGGTCTGAGGTATGGGTCGAATCATGATAAAGAAGGTTCGGTGGTTGTATAATTCCCAAGCGGAAAGTCGTACACTTTAAAAGTAGATGTCAGCAATCGACGTAACTGGTTCAAATACCAGAAGGTAGGTCATAGAAGGTAGATTAGATTCGACAATCTTAAGTAGTGGAGTCGACCCTTAGCCGAGATACGATACTGTCAGCTAATCCATTTCTATCACGATAAATTAATATTAATCTAACTTTAATAATACCCATCTCTAAAATCTTATAAAATAAAATAGTGGAGCAAAATAGAGTCTAACTTAAGGTGAAAAGAAAAATAAATAATAAACCTGCTTGTAAAATTATTTTCCTAATTAATATTTAAATAGCTTTAAAAAAAAAAATATATATATATATATATATATATATATATATATGTATGTATGTATGTATATATAGGTTTGTGAGGCATTACATGGTGTCCTACCAGTACATTTAATAGCCTTCATGAACTTTTTTTCCTATGATCTACGTTTTATTATAGCTAAATTAATTTGGCAAAAGTAATTATGACTTTGAAAAATTAAGAAGGCATTAATTAGTGTTTTCCCAAACTATCCTTGAACCAATAAATGATCTACAAAATATGTGTATATACAAAGAGTAATTTAAGAAGATATAAAGGATAACTTAGTTAAATTAACAATTATATTAATGCTATTAAATGATTCTCATAATGGATGTGTCAAAAACTTAGAAGCATTTACTATTTTAATAACTTGATATTTTGAGTAAAATTTTATATTACCCGTGCATATAAATTAAGAAGAAAATTTATCATACTAATTAGCACAACCTAAGCATAGTATTATTGGGCCCATGTTTAGCATGGGCCATCCCTTACTAGTTTATATAGTATATAATATATAATAAGCTTACACCAGGTCAACATGTCTGCTTGGCATTATGAGGGTAATATGGTCATTTTCCTTACTATTATGCATTATTCGCTTGTTCTCGTGGCTTTAGTGCTTTGTTGTAGACATAGAATGACAAAAAAGTTTTTGTGAGAAATGTGTCAACCTTTTGTATCGTGGGCCCAGAAGGATTTTATTGTAACTACATAAAAGCGAGTAATTTCATTGGGCTAAAAGGTATTTTAGTGTAGCTCCTTCAGAAAATTATGGTTGTCCAGACCTATTTACCCCTATGCTTATGTCATCAACAACATGTTTTTCTTCTCTCTTACCTCCTGCTTTCAAAATGTGAACCGCAGAGGTGGGTCCCACTCCCCATTCATCACTATTTTTTCTATTCTAATGAAATTCACGTGCCTCTCACTGAAGAAAAATTATCCACTCAACTATTTGTTTTCCTTGCACATATATTTTCACCTATTCAGGTTGAAAAAAATATGAATTCTTAGTTGGTTTGATTTATCTAATATTTAAAGGCTGATACATGAAGAGAAACTCAATCTCCCATCTATATCTTTTTATATCTATTTTGTTTTTTAGATTAGATTTATAGCCAATCCAATACCTAAAAGATATAAAACAGTCACATTTTGAAACAAGAAAATACTATCGTTGTTTCATCAACTACTTTTGTGTAATCACTTCCTAAACAAATACTATACATTTATTCATTTTCAAGTTAAAATGACCAAAATTACAACTAAAATTATTAACATTTTATATAACTACATTAAAGTTTAACACTAAACAAAATATATCAGAAAGTTACAAAAGGAAAAACTAAATACAAGGAAGAAAAGATTTTAGAGCTCAAAAAAGATGAACATAGACGAAAATTTTGAAAAAGAGATATAAGGTTTGGACAACAAGGTACTACCAAATTCATTACCAGAAGGTGTTAGAATTCGATATAACTCTCAGATTTGGAACACAAAGAATGAAAATCAAATATCTCCATTAGAGAGAAAAAAGAAGCTTCTCGATATTTCACGTTATGTTTTGTTTAGTGAAAAATGAATAATCGAATACAAAGAAAGAATAGGGCCTAATTAAATACAGGATTGGGCCGGGTCCTATTACTGGCCCAAAGTAAAAAATAAATCATCCACTATCAAGTGGGCCTAGTCCAGCAGCCCCCTTCAAGCTGAAGAGTGATACAACTCCCAGCTTGCGAACATGAAAATGATGAGCAGGTCCAGGTAACACTTTGGTGAGAACATCAGCCACTTGAGAGCCACTGGAAGTGTGAAGAAGACTGATGAGGCCATCGCCAAGCTTACACGAACAAAATGACAGTTCAACTCAATGTGTTTAGTGCGTTCATGGAAGACTGGGTTGCGGGCAATGTGGAGGGCTGCCTGATTATCGCAAAACAAGGGAACATGTAAAGAAGGAGAAATACCAAAATCAGACAATAGTCTGGTTAGCCAAGACAACTCGGCCACAACCTTACTCATAGACCTATACTCAGCTTCAGCGGAGGAGAGGGAGACAATAGGTTGTTTCTTTGATTTCCAGCCCACCAAGTTGCCCCCAAGAAAGACACAAAAACCAGTAACAGATCTGCGACTGTCTGGGCAAGAAGCCCAATCACTATCACAATAAACCTGCAGGGACAAGTCAGGAGAGTTATTGAGAAAAATGCCAAAATTAGAAGTGCCTTTGAGGTATCGCAGCAGGTGTAGAGCAGCCTGCATGTGTGGAACACATGGAGATTGCATAAATTGACTCAGGTGCTGAACAACAAAACTGAGATCAGGCCTAGTGTGCGTCAAGAAATTCAATTTTCCCACTAGACTTCTGTACACTTCAGGTTTGGGCAAGGGAGAACCAACCTTATCTTTCAACTTTACATTCAATTTAAGAGGGAAAGTAATAAGAGAGCAGTCAGAAGAATGAAAATCAGCCAGCAGATCATGAATAAACTTTTTCTGATGAAGAAAAGCCCCAGAATCAGTGTATAAAACTTCAATACCAAGGAAGTAGTTAAGAGAGCCCAAGTCCTTAATCTTGAATTGATTATGGAGAAAAGACTTCAAGACAGTCAGTTCAATTAGATCACACCCAGTCAATATGATATCATCTACATATACAGCCAAGATGACCAAAGAATCTCCAGACCCCTTTGTAAAAACATAATTGTCATTTAGGGAATGAGAAAAACCCTTAGAGCATAAAGCTTGAGACAATTTTGCATACCATTGTCTAGAAGCTTGTCTTAAACCATAAAGAGATTTATTAAGCTTACAAACCAAAGGAGCAGAAGAAGAAGCATGAGGTACAATAAGCCCAGGTGGCATCTTCATGAAACCCTCTTCATCAAGGTCCCCATGTAAGAAGGCATTATTCATATCTAGTTGAAAAAGAGGCCAGTGTTGCTTAACAACTACAACAATGAGAGTTTTGACAGTAGACATCTTGACCACAGGGAAAAAAGTTTCATTGAAATCAATACCCTCAACTTGAGTGTCCCCCCTAACTACCAACCTCGCTTTATATCGTTCAATACTCCCATCAGCCTTATATTTGACTTTGTATACCCATTTACAACCAATGGGTTTCTTTCCAGGAGGAAATTCAACAATGTCCCAAGTTTTGTTGGCATCCAAGTCCTCAAATTCACATCTCATTGCTGCCTGCCATTCAGGGACAACAGCAGCCTGAGAGTAAGAGTAAGGCTCAGGGACATGATGCTGACTAAGAGTTTGTACATTGGAGACAGACCTGGAGGGAGGATCAGAAGAAGAGGAGGTGCAAACATAACTCTTGAGATAGCTAGGAGGATTGTGTGGCCAGGAGGATCTCCTTAAAACAGGAGAAGTCATGAGAAGGAAAAGATAAGAAGGTGGGAGCAGAGGAGGATTGAGGAGCAGTAGAGGGAGTAGGTGAAGATTGAGGAGAAGAATAAGATGAAGGAAAAGAACCCTCATCAAAACAAGCAGAAAAGGGAAGGGGGAAGACTTGAGGTGCAATGAGAGGATTGAAAGAAAGGGAAAATATGCTCATGGAAAATTACATCTATTGATACAAAGCAAGAATTATTCTGAAGATTAAGAAGTTTGTAGCCCTTTTTGGCAAAAGGGTAGCCAATGAAAACACAAGAAATGGATCTGGGAAGAAACTTGTCTTTGTGAGGTGTGGTGACAGTTGAATAACAGAGGCATCCAAAGGCTCTAAGGAGGTGGTAAGTAGGAGTGGAAGAGTGAAGCAATTCATAGGGACTTTTTTGATTAAGAAGAGGAGAAGGAAATCTGTTAATCAAGTAGGTGGCAGTTAAGAGACAGTCACCCCAAAACTTAAGGGGTAGATGAGATTGAAACAAAAGTGCTCTAGCAGTCTCTAGTAAGTGTCTATGTTTTCTTTCCACGACACCATTCTGTTGAGGAGTGTGAGGATAGGAGGTTTGATGTACAATCCCTTTTCTGAAAAGAAAAGGCAATCGCAAGAATTGGATCCCAGCTCCAAAGCATTATCACTTCTAACAACTTGAATTGTGGAGTAAAATTGGGTTTCAACCATAGCAATGAAAGCTTTGAGCAATTCAAAGGCATTGCTCTTGGACCCCATTAAATGTGTCCAAGTAGCTCTAGAATAGTCATCCACAATGGTTAAAAAATACCTAGAACCATCATAGGTGGGAGTAGAATAGGGTCCCCAAGTGTCTATGTGTATTAGCTGAAAGGGCTGTGTGGAGTTAATAGAACTGTCAGGGAAAGATAATCTGGTTTGCCTAGCTAATGGACAAACTGGACAGTTGAATGATTGTTTGGAAGACAATTTGCAATTAAGACCAGAAATGCACTTCATTTTAGAGAAAGGAATATGGCCAAGTCTGTAATGCCAAACAACATCATCTTTATTCACATAATGTAAAACAGTATTGGTATTTACAATGGGAGTATCATCAGGTATAGAAATAGGAGCAGAAATTGAATTAAGCAAACAAGAATTAAAGGAATCAGAAAGAGGTAAAGTAGATGATGTGGGAGGCTTGGCATTCTGAAACAGTTTGTAGAGTCCATTGTCCAATCTACCAAGAACCACTGGCTTCCTCACTGAAGGGCCCTGTAGAGTACAAGCAGCCTTGCTAAATTGTACAATATCATCGTCATGGGAAAGTAGTTTGTAGACAGAGATGAGATTATATTGAAAACTAGGAATATAAAGTACATTGTGAAGAACCAAGTCAGGGAACAAGGCTAAGGATCCAACATTAGTGACCTTAACCTTATACCCATTGGGGGGAGAAACAAGGTAGGGTACAGGAAGTATTTGAACATTAAAAAGTATATGTTTAAGAGAAGTCATGTGGTCAGAAGCCCCAGAATCTATCATCTAAATTATACTATCTATCTTAGTCAGCATACATGCACCATAAGACACACCCTTGGGAGGTAACAACTCACCAGCAAAGTTGGCAGAAGCAAGGTAGTTGGTTGGAGAAGTAGATGATGGTGATGGAGACAATTGAGATTGCTGAAGTAGAAACATTAGCTGAGAATATTGCTCCTTGGTAAGACCAGGAACTGGATAGGACTCAGGAGCTGAAACACCTTCAGAACCAGCTGACATAGCAGAAGCACCAGAGGTATCTACTTCAGCATGTGCTTCAGACCTTCTGGGAGGAGGAGGTCTATTTGGTTTGAAATTTGGAGGAAAACCATGGAGCTTATAGCACTTATCAATGTTATGTCCAGATTTCTTACAATGCTTGTAGACAATAGTAATAGCAGACCTGTGAGGCTCAAAAGATCCCTTAAAAGTAGCACTAGACCTTTGAGGTTCAAAATTAATTGGGATATTGAGGTCTGGATACAC
Source organism: Nicotiana undulata (assembly GCA_005239495.1). Classification (NCBI taxonomy): domain Eukaryota; kingdom Viridiplantae; phylum Streptophyta; class Magnoliopsida; order Solanales; family Solanaceae; genus Nicotiana; species Nicotiana undulata. The sequence goes on from ML249152.1 coordinate 61,672, forward strand.
AAGCACTGAAAGAAGCAGAGTTGGAAGCAAATTGAGTTCAGGTAGACACTTGTCTCTGCTTCTCATCAGATAGCAAAATCCCATACACATTACCAATGGAAGGTAAGGGCTTCATCATAATGATGTTGCTTCTTGTTTGGACATAAGTGTCATTCAATCCCATAAGGAATTGGTAGACCTTTTGTTCTTCATCCTCAGCATCCTTACCCCCACAAGTACACATTTGAACCCTCCCAGTAGACAAAGATGCAATCACATCCCATAGTTGTTTAATTTTGTTGAAATATGATGTTATGTCCATGGACCCTTGGGAAATATGAGCTAGTTCCTTCTTTAGCTCAAAAATCCTAGCACCATCAACTTTCCCGTACCTCTCTTCTAACTCAGTCCAAATGTCCTTAGCAAATTTAGAGTATTCAACACTCCTGGATATTTCTTTGGACATAGAGTTAGTCAACCAAGAGACCACAAGGTCATTGCAGCGTTGCCACTATCTGGCTAGAGTAGAACCTTCAGGAGATCTCTGAGAAGTACCATTAATGAAGGCAAGCTTGTTGCCAATAGACAAAGCAACTAAGACGTTAGGTTTCCAACTCCCATAGCAACTTCCATCAAAAGGACTGGAAACTAAAGAAGTTCCGAGTACGTCTGATGGATGAACATATAGAGGGTGACATGGAAGGGTGTAGTCATCTTTATGAAAAATTAGGCATGAGGGAGTGGAAGACGTTGCGCCAACATTGATGTTATTATCACTCATCATTTTACTCAAATTGGCTATTGATCAACACAGCACAATCACATTTACAAATCAAGTACACATGTGAATTGCAACAATGAAGAATGAAGTGAAACGAGGTTACCAGCTCTTTTCGCAACCGAAAAAGGAACGGCCTTCTAACATATCAGAAAAAGAAGAACTTCGGCTTGGCAGTAGACTTCGAAACCCTAACTCGGAATGAAAACTACAAAATCTTCAAATTTCACCAACAATCAGACGATTTGAGATCACAAACTGTTCTTTACATGAGGATTCGACCGAGAAATCAAACAAAAAAATAGCAGAAAAACCTAGATGAATCGAACTGCATCTGGAATCTGAGATTGGCAAAAAACAGGATCAATCGGAAGCGAAGAACGTGGCATAGGAGGATCTACGCTCTGATACCATTTAGAATTCGATATAACTCTCAGATTTTGAACACAAAGAATGAAAATCAAATATCTCCATTAGAGAGAAAGAAGAAGCTTCTCGATATTTCACGTTATGTATTGTTAAGTGAAAAATGAATAATCCAATACAAAGAAAAAATAGGGCCTAATTAAATACAGGATTGGGCCAGGTCCTATTATGTAATGACCCGGTCTGTCGTTACGTAAAACTTGCATTAATATTCTTGTTATTGACTTGTTATGGATTGGATATACTGTTATTGATGTGTGAGAGTTTGTAGGCTTGGAATCGAAATGGTTGCAGTGATATTTAGTTACTTAGTCCTTAAGAATGACCTTAAGATGAGAAAAGTCAACTGAGAGTTGACTTATTGGGAAACGACCTCGGAATGCGGATTTTATGGATCGGATAGATTCGTTAGGTGATTTGGGAATTAGGAGTGTGTTCAAAATAATTTTGTGATATCCGGTGTAGAATTAGGCTTGAATTGGCGAAAGTTAGTTTTTGGTAATTATTGATCGGCAGTGAAAATAGTCTATCGGGGTCGGAATGGAATTTCGACAGTTGGAACAGGTTCATAATATCATTTTGGATGTGTCTGCAATATTTCAGGTCAATCAGAGTTGTTTTGGATAGTTTCGGCATCTTTGGTGGATTTTAGAAATTTCAAAGTTCTTAGGCTTGAATCCGATGTAAATTTGGTGTTTTGATGTTAGTTTTGGTGTTTTGAGAGTGAAATTAAGTTTGAATGATCATATGTGATGTGCTGGTATAGTTGGTTGGGGTCCCAAGGAGTTCGGGTGAGTTTTGGATAGGTTTGGGCTGCGTCGTGCTCGTCTTTCTTATGCTTCGACGTCGTTTCTTCAAGCATAAATGATATCATATTGAACAAATGAGCTCCGATTACTGCTTTGAATGAAGTATTAGATCCGTATCGTAATTACAGACCCATAACAAAAAGAATCGTCGAATTTGGACATTGTATGATGATTTTATGGCCATTTTACCAAAGTTGCCCAGATTTTTAGGTTAATGACGAAATCGCCCCTGCCGGCGTATTAAAAACCTGCACTATTTGCAAATCTTAAAACCTACATATCTACTTCATTATAAGGTCAAATTGAGTGATTCAAAAGCCTAAATTGATTAGAATTTCACAAGAAATCCATTGGGAGCAGTAAAACGCGTGAACAGTATATGTATCACGAGCAGTTCGAGTTTTGTTCCAATTTTTGACCGGGGAGAAGCTTTTTGGGCGATTTTTGAAGGAGAAAATCAGTGGGTATCACATAGGTAAGCAATTTGATTATTAAAACTCGTTTATGGGTGATTATAGACCATAACCCCAGCCTTTAATTCATGAAAAACAGTAGAAAAATAGGATTTTGGGGCATGAGATTATGAGACCTTCAAGGGTCGATTTGAGGGGTCAAACGGACTCCGATTTCGGTGTTATTTATATGTACGAACTCGTGGTAAGATGAAGAACACTTTTCTGTAAAACGTTCTGAGTTTCGGGACGCGGGCCCAGGGGTCGGGTTTTGACCGGTTTCGGATTTTTGAGTTAAATTC
>ML249154.1:0-20712 GCA_005239495.1 Nicotiana undulata
TCATAAATGACTGTACGGAGCTATTGCCAGCTCTGGAATTCCATTCGGACCATGATATCACGAAGTCCAATTCCAGGCTGATTCCAAATCACATGAAATCCTGAATTCCAATTCAAGTGCCGAAATACTCCCGGGTCATCAGAAACCCGAGGAGAACACACTCCCAAGTTCGAAATCATCATACGGAGCTGCTGGAGCTGTCAGAACTCGATTCCAAGGTCGTTTGCTCAAAATGCTGCTCGGAACCAAAATCAGCCAAATAGGCTAGCCTTCAGGAACCAAGTGTTCCTGAACTGGCCAAAACACTTCCGAATNGCACAAAACAACCGGCTGGGTCGTTACAGACAAATTGCTCCAAAAATCAAGAAAGTCATTCAAGATGTGAGAAAAGGTCTCCTAAGAAAAAATCTCCAGTTGGGATAAGGTCGACTGAGCCACAAATACAAATGATACCGGGTGTGAAACAACCAAGGTTGATGCAGAGCAAAGAGCCTTTTGAAACTGACTCAAGTTGATTGAGCAAAAGCCAAGCTGCCCAAGACTCAAGACCACAAACCGACCACCACCTTTTAAAACTGACAAAATTTTCTTTGCTTGACATAGGAACAAAGCAGAGAAAGAAAGTTGGTTCAAAAACAAAAAAAAAGGAAAAAAAGAAGAAGAGAAGAACTGACAAAGGGAAGTTTCTCAAATTTTTGCCTTTATCTGTGTGCATAAAAGGTTGCCTTTTCTCTTCACATTTTTCCTCCTAGGATAAACAATCCTAGTATGAGGGATTTTCCTCCCAATAAAAATCTTAGTCTGATGAATCTTTCTCCTAAGATAACAAAAAAAAGGACCTAGTCTGATAAATTTTCTCCTAGGATCAAAATCTTAGTCTGATGAATTTTTCTCCTAAGATAGAAAACCTAGTCTGATGAATTCTCTCCTAGGACAAAAATATTAGTCTGATGAATATTTCTCCTAAGATAACAAAAAAAGGGACCTAGTCTGATGAATTTTCTCCTATAATTGAAATCATAGTCCAATGAATCTTTCTCCTAAGATAGAAGACCTAGTCTGATGAACTTTCTCCAAGGATCGAAATCTTAGTCTAATGAATCTTTCTCCTAAGATAACAAAAAAAGAGACCTAGATGATGAATTTTCTCCTAGGATCAAAATCTTAGTCTGATGAATCTTTCTCCTAAGATAACAAAAAAAGAGACCTAGTCTGATGAATTTTCTCCTAGGATCGAAATCTTAGTCCGATGAATCTTTCTCCTAAGATAGAAGACCTAGTCTGATGAACTTTCTCCTAGGATAGAAATCTTAGTTTGATGAATCTTTCTCCTAAGATAAACAAAAAAGACCTAGTTTGATGAATTTTCTCCTAGGATAGACGTCTTAGTCTGATGAATCTTTCTCCTAAGATAGAAAACCTAGTCTGATGAATTTTCTCCTAGGACAGAAATCTTAGTATGATGAATATTTCTCCTAAGATAACAAAAAAAGGGACCTAGTCTGATGAATTTTCTCCTAGGATCAAAATCTTAGTCTGATGAATTTTTCTCCTAAGATAGAAAACCTAGTCTGATGAATTCTCTCCTAGGACAAAAATCTTAGTATGATGAATATTTCTCCTAAGATAACAAAAAAAGGGACCTAGTCTGATGAATTTTCTCCTAGGATCAAAATCTTAGTCTGATGAATTTTTCTCCTAAGATAGAAAACCTAGTCTGATGAATTCTCTCCTAGGACAAAAATCTTAGTATGATGAATATTTCTCCTAAGATAACAAAAAAAGGGACCTAGTCTGATGAATTTTCTCCTAGGATCAAAATCTTAGTCCGATGAATCTTTCTCCTAAGATAGAAACCTAGTATGATGAACTTTCTCCTAGGACAACAATCTTAGTCTGATGATTTTTTCTCCTGAGATAACAAAAAAATGGCCTAGTCTGATAAATTTTCTCCTAGGATAGATGTCTTAGTCTGATGAATCATTCTCCTAAGATAAGAAAACCTAGTCTGATGAATTTCCTCCTAGGATAATTTTTTTTTAAAAAAGAGAGAAAAAAAATAGTTTATTTATGTCCTCTAAAAATATGCATTGGTGCAATTTGTTTAAAGGAATAATTTTCTCAAATATAAAAAAAACAATTCCTTCTTGGTTCGTTTTAGCAAAGGGTATACAATTCCCTGGTTTCGTTTTCCAACACAGGGTCTCCACTCCCTAGTTGATGCCAACGTAAGGTCTCCACACCCTAGTTGATGCCAACATAGGGTCTCCACTCCTAATTGATGATTTTTCCAACATAGGGTATCCACTCCCTAGTTGATGATTTTTCCAACATAGGGTCCCCACTCCCTAGTTGATTCCAACATAGGGTATACAATACCTAGTTGATTTTATTTTCCAACATAGGGTATACACTCCCTAGTTGATGCCAACATAGGGTATACATTCCCTAGTTGATGATTTTCCAGCATAGGGTCTCCAATCCCTAGTTGATGATTTTCCAACATAGGGACTACACTCCCTAGTTGATGCGAGCATAAGTTGATGCCGACATAACTCGATGACAACATAGGGTCTCCATTCCCTAGTTGATGCCGGAATAACCCGATGAATCTCATTTCCAGACACCGACATAACCCGGTGATTTTCCAGCATAGGGTCTCCAATCCCTAGTTGATGATTTTTCCAACATAGGGTCTCCAACCCCTAGTTTATTTTACCTTTGGGAATAGGGTATCCACTCCCTAGTCTACAATAACTCCGGGTGCACTGTTCCCGGCTTTTCACTGCTTTCAATAATAAAGTAGTATAGATTTCCTTACAATAACTCACGAAATTTTGCCTAGTGAAAACTGGGATAGAAAATTTCGTTCGTTTGCTTTTTGATTTTGTGCAGATTGCATTTTTAGGACAATGGATTCGAGACGACCAAAAGAAGACGTCTCAATTCAGAATAAAAGAAAAGAAGAAAAAAAAAGAGTTGAACCCCGAAGTGCAGAAGCGGGAAAGATGTGGACTATTCAGGACGAGATTGAAGTCATCCGTTCTGTATATCCTGCCTTGATCCGAAAAGCTGAAGAAGATTTAACCAACACCTACAACGAACAAGCATCAAGATTCAGATCAGAGTCTGTATAAAGAAGCAGCCAAGACTCAAGATCAAGCTTCAGAAGACCCGTAGATAGGAATCTTGTAACTCGTAGTTGATAGGCTTAGTTAGTCTTTTTCAATTGGATTTTGATGTAATAGTAGGATCATGAACCGGAGCCTCGGACGGAACTTCGCTCGACTCTCGAACTCATCACTCCATCACTCCAAAACTTCCAAAACTACACTGACCTGATTCCTTTATAGCCAAGGATATGTAGGCAACCTCCGAAGCAAGGTTCGGTCAAACCTTTTTCAAAATGCTTCCAAATGGAGTACCAAACGAGCAAAAATTGCTCGTGGTTGCTCACTTTATCTTTGCCCAAAAACCCTTCATGTTCTCGAGCAAAGAGGGGCAGCTGTGAACATTCAATTTTTGCCCCGCATGGAAATTACTCCTAAAAATAATTAAAAAATAACTTTTAATGAATTTTAGGAACTTTTCTTTATTTAGTTGCATTTCATGCATGTTTAATATTTTAGAATCATAAAAAAATCATAAAAATTATCACATTTTTTCATTTCAGGTAATCTTAGGTTTAATTCGCATTTTTAGAAATTAATTATCCTTTAATTGATAGATTAATATATAAAAGTCACAAAAAATACTCATTGGCTTAATCAATTAGTTTATTCAATTAGTTAAAATGTTAAATAGGTCGTTTTGATAAAAGAAATTTAATTAGTAGTAAGATGACTATTTTTGAAAGATAAAATTTGCCCTTATTTCAAATTGGTCTAATTTTAGGGCCTAAAATCTCAGACGCAACCAAATTCTCCACGTTACAACCCTAATACTCTACTCTATATAATAGAGACCTAATTAGACACAAGAGATAGATAGACCTTCCTCCCAGAGAAATGGCGCACCCCTCCCCTTCCATTTTTTTCTGCTCTTTTCACTCACACACCACAACACAGCAGCCGCCCCTCCAGGCAAAACATAGACATCCGCGGCGGATCTTCCTCTGGCCAGCGAAAATAGCCACTCACCTCCATTGAAGAGCCCTAGCAGCAGCAGCGGACATCGTCTCTCCAAACTCAGCCACACCTCCTCCAGAAAATCGGACCAGCCACCCTATCTTCCAAGACTCCTAACAGCCGCACACCTCGCATTTTAGCCAAACGCCGAAATCCGGCGAGTCGGCAGCCTCCGGCGACGTTGCTTTCTCGCCCTCGTTCCCATCTCTCTTTCTCCCTCACCTTTACGCTACTGTTATCGCTGCCTGAACTCCCTCCTCTAAAAAATAAAAGCCAGCAGTCGTCACCCAACTCCACCTCCCTGGACCGTCGACGACCACCAACAGGCGTCCCTCCCTACTGCCATCTTCAACCAACGAAAACAGTGCCAAAACCACCCTGAAACTATTTTAAATCCGCTAGTTTGGTCGCTAGTGGTTCAGCTATTCAACCACCATTAAAGCTGTCATCTTTTCCATCAGTGTTCAACATCAAAACAGTCCAAACATCAGCCCCAAAATCACCTTCATAACCTTAGAAAATCAGCCACTAAATCACTGGTTCGCAAGGTCGATCGAAGTTGTCGTTTGTGGTTCATGTCGGAGTTTCTGTTGCAATGCTTGTTTACCGTTTGGTTTAGATGTCGGAGTTCGTCATCACATTTGTATGTGTTAGCTGAAAAAATCAGTTTTGGAAAATTTATCTAGTTGAGGTCCGTATATCTCTCTCTTTAATCGCAAGTTTAATATTATTGATGTGATACTTATCTATATAATCACTTGTGCTAAATTTAGTTGATTAACTAGATGTATTATTGATAGTATGATAGAGTTAATCTATGTCAAATTATATATGATAGATGCCCGTGGGTTAAGTTGTTCTTTTGCAGTGTAAGTAGCTAGATCTAAATGAGTTCATCAATTTATTTAAATGCCTTTCATTCAGATTAACTTAAGATATTAAGATAAGAATGCCTTTAACTTCAAATGAAATATAATTGATCACAAAAAAATAAAGCAATTGCCAAAACTCACTTCCTGATGAGGGACAGATACGAGCCTCCAACCAGCAGCTATGTCCCAAGGGAATTCCTGCATGTTTTGTTTCTATTTTTGCTCTTGAATTGTTGGAAAACTGATATGAACGTTTCAAGTGTCATAAAGAGGTAACCTTTTCTCATTTGGACAATTACTGGAAGCTACTGTAATTAGTTATGTTCTCATAGAAATACGTCCTTTCCTCGTCATTATTTTACTTTTGAGTAGAATAGAGATCAGATAGAGTCAAATAAATTAGGTATTTGTAGTCATATCATAACTAAAACTTTTGATCGACAATTTATTATAGATAGAATGGGGACCTTTTTATCCGGGTATGCCTCGAAGTATTTGTATTTGAAGGCCAAGGGTGGAACAATTTAAGGAAGCATAGAACCGTAAATTCGAGTTCGGGTGTGCATTTCACGTGACCTGGTCATAACTCCAAAAAATAATAAAATCACATGTTGTAATCGCGGGTTCATCTCATGCGGCGCAGTTACGATATGTCCAAAAACAATGACTTGTTTCAAGATAAATCCATAAATATCATAAACATGGTTATAGCCGAAACATTTGCCTATTAGGATAGTGAACATGACTTTGTACATACCCTGTAAGCTAAAATACCTCCTTTAGATAAAAATTATAAAACTTAGAGAATAATCGAGTATTGCCTCAAATAAGCATTTTTAACTGTCACGACCATAGTCATGACTATGTAATCTACATTCGGGTGTGGAAACTCATGCCCCGACTCTAACTCAAAACAATAATAAAAACCACATGTTATAATTGGGAGTGCATTTCATGTGGCGCAATTACAATGTGTCCAAAAACAAACAAGTGCACGCCATCGTGACTTGTTTCAATATAATTCCATAAATATTAAAAGCAATTTAAAAAGGCTAGATGCACAATAGACTAAAATATGTAAACAATCAGAAAATTTAAGCCAAATAACAATAGTTAAGCGACCGTGCTAGAACCACGGAACTCGGGAATGCCTAACACCTTCTCCCGGGTTAACAGAATTCCTTACTCGGATTTCTGGTCGCAGACAAATAATAACAGAGTCAAAATTCCTCGGTTTGGGATTTTCAAAACAAAACGGTGTCCCGAAGCATCGTCAAAAATCCGGGTGGGGACTCTGAAACTAATAAAAATCTCAAAATCGAATAATGTCACTTAAAGTGGAAAACTCCCTTATTACCCCTCCATTAATCCGGGGTAGTGAAAAAGGAGGTGTGACACTATCAATAATAGCAATTGGCTCCTCCTCGTAGCCCAACCTCTCATCCAACTGAATAGTGCTGAAATCAATCACGTGAGAGAAGTCGGCGTGGTACCTCCGGAGCATGGATACGTGAAAGACCGGATGAACCCCTGATAGGCTGGGAGGTAAGGCAAGCTCATAAGCAACCTCCCCAACTCGCCTCAACACCTCGAAGGGACCTATAAATCTCGAGCTCAGCTTGCCCTTCTTCCCGAACCTCATAATACCCTTCATCGGCGAGACCTTCAACAGAACCTTGTCTCCCTCCATAAATGATACATCACGCGCCCTCTGATCCGCGTAACTCTTCTGTCTGGACTGTGCTGTGCAGAGCCTCTTCTGAATCAACTTCACCCTCTCCAAAGAATCCCTTACCAGGTCGGTGCCATATAATTTAGCCTCACCGGGCTCAAACCACCCGATAGGAGAACGACATCGCCGACCATACAAAGCCTCAAATGGAGCCATCTCGATGCTGGACTGATAACTATTATTGTAAGCAAACTCGGCCAAAGGCAAGAACTGGTCCCACTGACCTCCGAAGTCAATCATACATGCCCTGAGCATGTCCTCCAATATCTGAACTGTACGCTCCGACTGACCATCAGTCTGAGGGTGAAATACCGTGTTGAGATCTATCTGGGTACCCATCTCACTATGCAATGCTTTCCAGAAATGTGAGGTGAACTGAGGACCTCGATTTGATATAATGGACACCGGCACATGGTGCAACCGGACTATCTCCCGAATGTAGATCTGGGCCAACCTCTCAGAAGTATAAGTAGTAGCCACCGGAATGAAATGCGCCGATTTGGTCAATCTATCCACAATGACCCAAACCGCGTCAACCTTCCGCAAGGTCCGAGGCAACCCAACCACGAAGTCCATAGTGATGCGCTCCCAGTTCCACTCAGGAATGGGCATCTGCTGAAGTAGTCGTCCTGGCCTCTGGTGCTCATACTTAACCTGCTGGCAATTAAGACACCTAGCCACATACTCCACAATGTCCTTCTTCATCCGCCTCCACCAGTAATGCTACTTCAATTCACAATACATCTTTGTGGCACCAGGATGAACAAAATACCGAGAACTGTGTGCCTCCTCTAGAATCCTCCCTCTAATCGACATTAGGAACACATAAACGGCCCTGAAGTCTGAGAACACCATCCTCGCCAATAGTAACCTCCTTGGCCTTACCCTGAACCACTGTCTCCCGTAGCTCTGCCAGACACGGATCATCATACAGCCGAGCCTTAATCTCCCCCAATAACGAAGACTGAGAAACCACATGTGCAAGAACTCGACGAGGCTCTGAAAGGTCTAATCTCACCAAGCGATTAGCCAAGGACTGAATGTCCAAGGCTAGAGGTCTCTCCTCTGCTGCAATATAAGCCAAGCTACCCATGCTCTCCGCCTTTCTGCTCAAAGTATCTGCTACCACGTTCGCCTTGCCCGGATGATAAAGAATGGTGATATCATAATCCTTCAGCAACTCAAGCCATCTGCGCTGCCTCAAATTAAGATCCATCTGCTTGAAAAAGTGCTGCAAGTTGCGGTGGTCTGTATAAACCTCACAGGACACTCCATACAAGTAGTGCCTTCAAATCTTAAGAGCATGAACAATCGCCGCCAACTCCAAATCGTGCACAGGGTAATTCTTCTCATGAACCTTTAGCTGGCACGAAGCATAAGCAATAGTTCTCCCTTCCTGCATCAACACACACCCCAAGCCAACGTGTGAAGCATTGCAATACACTGTGTACATCCCAGAACCGGAAGGCAATACTAGAACTGGTGCTGAACTCAATGCTGCCTTGAGCTTTTGAAAGCTCGCCGCACACTCGTCAGACCATCGGAACGGGGAATTCTTCTGAGTTAATCTAGTCAGGGGCTGCAATCGAAGAAAACCCCTCCACAAATCGGCGATAATAGCCTGTTAGGCCCAAGAAGCTCCTGATCTCTGTAGTTGAAGTAGGACGCGACCAACTCTAAACTGCCTCAATCTTCTGAGGATCAACCTTGATAACCTCTCCGGATACCACGTGCCCCAAGAATGCTACGGACTCCAACCAGAACTCACACTTGGAGAACTTAGCATATAACTTCTGTTCCAGCAGGGTCTGGAGCACAACTCTCAAATGTTGCTCGTGCTCACCCAGGCTACGTGAGTAAATCAAGATGTCATCAATGAAGACAATGACAATGGAATAAATATACGGCCAGAACACCCTATTCATCAAGTCCATGAATGCTTCTGGGGCATTAGTCAAGCCAAAGGATATCACCAGGAACTCATAGTTGCCATACCTCGTACGAAAAGCAGTCTTCGGAACATCTGAAGCCCGAATCTTCAACTAATGATATCCCGATCTCAAATAAACCTTAGAAAACACCCGAGCACCCTGCAACTGGTCAAACAAATCATCGATGCGCGGCAGAGGATACTTGTTCTTAATGGTGACCTTGTTCAACTGGCGGTAATCAATACACATCCGCATGGACCCATCTTTCTTCTGCACAAATAGGAATGGAGCACCCCACGGTGATACACTCGTTCTGATAAACCCCTTAGCCCAGCAACTCCTCAACTGCTCCTCCAACTCTTTCGGAGCCATACGATACGGGGGAATGGAAATAGGCTGAGTACCTGGAGCTACATCAATGCAGAAATCAATATCACAATCCGGAGGCATGCCCGGAAGGTCTGAAGGAAATACATCAGCAAACTCTCAGACAACGGGCACTGAATCAATCATCGGAGACTCGGCGGTGGTGTCCCGCACATAAGCAAGGTAGGCCAAACAACCCTTCTCGTCCATGTGTCGAGCCATCAGGAAGGAAATAACCCGGATGGTTGCACTAACTGAGGAACCTCTTCACTCCAGCCTAGGCGACTCAGGCATGGCTAGAGTAACTGTCTTGGCATGACAATCTAGCACGACATGATAAGGAGATAGTCAATCCATGCCTAAAATAACCTCGAAATCAACCATATCGAGCAATAAAAGATCCGCTCGGGTCTCGAATCCACAGAATGTAACCACACATGACCGGTAAACCCGGTCTACCACCACAGAATCGCCCACAGGAGTGGACACATATATAGGGGAACCCAAGGACTCACGAGGAACATCCAGAAAATGAGCAAATAATGCTGAAATATATGAATAGGTGGATCCTGGATCAAATAATACTGAAGCCTCTCTACCACATACTGAGATAATACCTGTGATCACGGTGTCTGAGGCCACTGCATCTGATCTGACCGGTATAGCATAGAATCTGGCTAGAGCACCGGAAGACTGAGCTCCACCGGAGTGAACAAGAGCTGACTGATCTCCCCCTGACTGGCCTCCACCTCTAGGATGACCCTTCCGGCCTGTCCTCCACCTCTAGGTGGCCAGGCCGCTGGTGCTGGACTCATAGACTGATAACCATGCTGTACTGCCTTGCCCTGAAACCTGGGACAAGTCCTCCTGATATGGTCGGAATCCCCGCACTCATAACATCTCACCGGTGGCATGGCCTACTGCCCTGAAGAAGAACCCTGGACAATTGGGGGACGGTGAGAATCCTCTGACATAGCACTGAAGTAAGGCCTCACTAGGGCACCACGAAGAAGTGGTGGTGGTGCTGAATTTGGGGGCCTGCTGGGTTAGCCCCTGCCAAACTGACCTCTGCCCCTAGCTGGGGCACCTCTGAAATCATCGGAGAATTTGGCTCTCTTATCCTGCTGCACCGACTCTCTGATCCTCGACCAATAACCCTCGATCCTGCGAGCAATCTCCACTACCAGCTGATAAGGAGTCCCCATCTCCACCTCTCGAGCCATGTTGGCCCTAATACCTGGATGCAACCCTGCTATGAACCTCTGCACTCTCTCAGCCTTTGTAGGTAGTATCATGAGCGCATGGCGAGATAACTCTGAAAATCTAGCCTCATAATCAGTCACTCACATCTGGCCCTGCTCTAACTGCTCAAACTGGTACCGCAGCTCTTCCCTCTCAGAGGGTGGTATATACCTGTCCAGGAACATCAGAGTAAACTGCTCCCAGGTGACAAGAGGAGAACCTGCCGATCTGCCAAGAATATAGGACTGCCACCATATGCGGGCCTTGCCCTCCAGCTGAAAAGTAGTGAAGTCCACTCCATGGGACTCTAATATCCTCATGTTGTAGTTTGTCCCTGCACCTGTCAATGAAGTCCTAGGCATCCTCGCCTCGATCACCTCCGAAGACTGGAGGGTGAAATCTAGTCCATCTGTCCAATAGCTTCTGCGGATCGCCGTCCGCAGCTGGTCTGGGCTTAGGTGCTGCTACCACAAGCTAGACCCCACCCACAGGCAGTGTACCTGGAGTATGAAGTAATGCTGTTGTCTGACCTGCAGCCTGGGCAGTAGGGGTCTGGACTCCCCCTCCCGCTTGAGAAGTGGCAGGATCCGCTGGAAATAAACTAGCCTGGGACATAGTGTCCATAAATCTCATCATACGACCAATGACCTCCTGGAAGCTTGGCGCCGTCATGAAGTCCACTGGAGCAGGATCTGCCAGAGGCACCTCGTCCTGCTCATCTATGATAGGATCCTCTAGTGGTGGTGAACCTGAAATAGCTCTGGGATGCCCTCGTCCCTTACCTCTGGCCGGTGCCCTCCCCCGGCCTCTGCCACAGCCTCAGGCGGCGGGGGTGGCGGCATCTCCCGAGTCTGGAACATCAGATGCACGCGTCCTCACCATCTGTGAGAGAATAGAAGAATGAGTTGTAGTAAACCATCGACTGCACGATAGAATGTGAACAAAGAGAGGTTTCTTAACACCCTATAGCCTCCCGAAGATAAATACAGACATCTCTGTATCGATCTGCAGAACTCTACTAGGTTTGCCCGTGACTTGTGAGACCTACGTGAACCTAGAGCTCTGATACCATGTTGTCACGACCCAAAATCCTAATTCAGGTCGTGATGGCGCCCGACAGCGGGGTCAAGCAAGCCAACACTCAATTTACTAAGGGTTCCGGCTTATTTGATTAAACATTTCAACATAAACCAAGTTTTAAAGCTTAAAACATTACCGAAAAGAATAATTAACCAGTTTTAGTCAAAAGCAATCATAATTAGGCGTGGGCCATGGTATATACAGTCCCGTAATCCATAATAACTACCACATGTGTGCCAGAAACTAGTTTCACAAGTCCTACAGGCATACTAACAGAATATACAAAAGATATAATATACAGTCCCACTGTCTGAAAGAAATAGACGGGAAATAAGAAAAAGAAGCTCCATGGTGCTGCCGAGGATCGTCAGGAGAAGCAGCTCACCGTGAAGTCAGTTCCAACTATACTCAGAATCTAGCTCCGGTCTGATAACCAGATGCACCAGCCTTCGAACCTGTACAATTAAGTACAGAAGCGTAGCATGAGTACATAAACAATATGTACCCAGTGAGTATCCGGTCTAATATCGAAGAAGTAGTGACGAGAGGTCGACTTGATACTTACTAGGGTCAAATAATATGAAATATGTATATACAGGCGAAACAATAATAGCAGAAATGAACAACAATATGAGCATCAAATATCATTCTCTAGTACCCTCGCACTACCTTTTTCCATGGTATACAAGCTGGTTAACCCTCTCTCTTTCCCAAAATCAATAGTTCCATTACAGGGCTTCTCATAATCTATCAAACATATAACAGACCGTGAACGTACGGCCAATAGGACGTGAAAAGTAAATGTGCACTGCCGAGGGTCGAACGACCCGAACTATAGATGCATCTATCTGCCCCGCTCGCGAATCGAACATGCGACGCGATTATCGTAATACTAGGGCTGCCCGCTCGCGAATCATTCATGCCACTCGGGTTCCCGTATACATATACATAATCCTTAGGGAATTCAGATAATTAACAGGGGTCCTTTCATCATAAAGGGATTCAATAATACCAATTTCGGAACATAACCTCATAGGCCTTCATAAATGCAAATTTCCAAGATATTACACTACCTAGTCCACATACAAGATCGTGGATACAACACATAAAGCATGATGGTGAGTCCTAAACTACCCGTCAAGGCATGATAGTAGCTACGCACGGACTCTCGTCACCCTGTGCGTGCGTAACCCCCCGCAAATAAGGACAAGAAATAATTTTTAATATCTATGAGGACAATTCCCTCTTACAAGATTATAAAGGAGACTCACCTTGCGTCGAACCTACTCCCCGGGTCAAGAATGCGCCCGAAACTCTGAACTCGTCTCCCACGGACTCGAAACTAATCAAATGTTATGTAAATATATCAAATTATACTCCAAAGCATGGATTTCTCCTACTTACTGAGTCAATTCATCATTTTTGAAGAAATCCCAAAATTCACCCCTAGGCCCGCACGCTCGGATTCCGAAACTTTTCGAAGGAAACACTCACCCATACCCTAAGAATTGTTAATATATGATTTTTACTTGATTTCATAGCCAATTCACGGGTAATTCCCTAAATTCCTGAAATCCCTAGGTTACTACCCAATTCCTTGATTTCCACTAATTTAGTAGTTAATTTAACTAGTAATTCCTATATTAAACAAATACTAGGGTAGACTTTACTTACCTCTTCAGTAGCTAGGTGGATTGGCTCTTTCCCAAGCTTCCTAGGTCGACAATGGTGGAGGAAAAATGAAGAAAATGAACATTTCCCGTGTTTAAAAGAACACACTGCCTACAGTGGTTCCGCACCTGCGGTCTCGCTCCTGGGGAAACTGGGACAAGGGCCTGGGCTCGCACCTGCGGACAGGAGTCTGCAACTGCGGCTCTGCACCTGCGGGAAAGGGCCCGCACCTGCGATGATTAGGCAGCCCACTTAGGGGTCGCACCTGCGAGGTTGGGAGCACAGGAGTTGTTCCGCACCTGCGACAGGGCAACCGCACATGCGATCACACTAGATCAGGTGCACCAACAACTGTTTCAGCTGGTTTTTGGCCTCGCTTGGTGCCCGAGAGGCACCTGGCCCCACCTGAGCCCCCGTTCAAATATAACAATAAGTCCCAAAACATAATACAAACTCGCTCGAGCCTTCTGAACAGTCAAAACAACGCTAAAACTCAAAGTCACACCTCAAAACCCCTAGAATCAAAACTTAAGAACTTCAAGTTCTTGATTTTGATATAAATGTGCCGAACCGACCTATACTACTCGGAATGACACCAAATTTTGCAGGAAAGTCATAAATGAAATAACAGAACTATTCCCGGTCTCAAACTTCTGTTCGGACATCGATAACACAAAAACACGTCCCAAACCACAGTATGAACTTAAGGAAACTCTTATTTCGATATTGGGCGCCGAAATGCCCCCGGGTCATCCAAAACCCATTCTGAACATACACCCAAGTCTGGAATCATCATACGAAGCTAGTGAAACTGTCGAAACTCGATTCCGAGGTCGTTTACTCAATATGTTGACCGAAGTCAAACTTGGCCAAAAGGGCCAACTTTAAGGAACTAAGTGTTCCTATACTGCTCTAAACACTTCCAAATCCCGAACCACCCGTCCCCGCAAGTCATAAATCGTAATAATATTTCATTTAGGGGAATGGGGTTCGATAACACAAAACGACCGGTCGGGTCGTTACACCTAGATATTAAGATCTGCCCCTTTTGTGTGAGCATTGCTTTGGGACCCTTGAGCTCCCTCTGAACTTTGACACACAAGAGCTGTCCCTTCCACACTACACTTACTCAAGCTTGGCTATGAAATTTGGGTGTGAGCAGTGCCCGGGATCCTCTGAGATTCTTTGGGAACTCTGACACACCCGGATTATGAAAGGTTATGAAATAACAGAACATGGCATTGAGGATCTGGAAACTTGGGCCTATTATGGAAGGCTCCCTATAGTTAACTTCTTCTTTTCCTATTTTAATTATGTAATTCATATTCAGAGGCTTGTAATAATTATTTGTAAAAATGATTCTGGGGTTGGATAGTGAAAATGGGGGAATATGCATGCTATAGTATAAGTATGGGTAGAAATCATGTTTCTAGGTTTATTTTTCTATGTGCGCAATAGTAACCATGTTTAGGAATAACATATAAAGTATTCCTTGCATTTAGATACCATGTTACTTAGGCTTTCTTTCAGCATATCATCATGCATTTCCCTCACTTAGAAATCCTGTTCATAGGATTAACGACAATAACAAAAAAAATTGTTACTATGTGATTTTGTCAACAAGTTCTAAAAAATGCAATCCTGCCTTAGAGTAATTGTATTAACAAAGTTGTAATCATGTTTTCCACGCTTACGCACTTAGAGATCTTGTTAACCTATTAAAATATAGCTTATGCTGAAGTTGTGCACAATACTGTGATTTCATATGCATTTAGAAATCCATGCTTAGGTTATCATGCATCATTAGACCTCATGCTATAGGATTGTATTCGTTTACTACATTCAGTTAAATATACATATCAGAAATAGTCCTTGTTCTAATAAACTGGAAATTAGTCTTTTTTTAAACACTTAGAATCACATGTTATTAGGATTGGTAATCTGGAACCCTTAACAAATATGTACAACTGTTGCATGTTATTTTACACCTAGGCAAGCCTTAGGTAATCAACTACAAGAAAATAAAACCAGATCTTTTTTTGTGTGACTATGTTAACTATCAGCATATTAAAAATTAGTAGGCATGCCTGGTTAGGACTTCATCTCTGAGTTATGAAATAAAAATTGATTCTGCTACTATCATTTAGAAACCATGCTTAAGAACTGAATCTGGACCTTAATTTGTGTATGAGACATGTTGTTTATGTGCAATACATGTGGAGGAATACTTGAGCCTATATCTGCTTTACATGCTCTCCCTTACTTGCAAGTGCTACTTGTTTATTATATGTCACCTTAGCATTTTTATCTTTAAAACCTGAGGGTATACCTAGAAACCTCCCTTTTAGGATAATAGTCCTAATTTCCTCCAGGACTAATAGGAGAGGGCTGGGTAACAGCATGCAATAGAGTTCGTGACCAATATGCGCTTTAATTACCTTCACGGGGTGGGAAAGGGTAGAATATGGATATGATGACCGGTGCGTTAATACCACGTGTATCCCCTCTTTGAGGAGTGTCATACCAGGTATTGCATTGATGTGATCCATATTATTATAAACCTAGGATACCCTTTACTTTCACATGCTTGGATTGTTTTCCCAAATCAAACCCCTTTTTCATTAATTGTTTCCAAACATCTGTGTACTTAGACTTAAATCCCCTCTTATTTGAACCCTACTTGTTTGCTAAAGTTGTACAAATTCACAAAAGATGTTTGGCTGGGAACCACAATGGTGGATCCTTAGGGGTGCCTAACACCTTCCCCTAAGGATAATTTCAAGCCCTTACCCTATCTCTGGTTAACAACGTAGTTATAAATGAACCCCTTTGGTGTCCTAACACACCTTTAAAAATCGTTAGGTGGCGACTCTAAAAAACACAAACCCCTTTCCCAAAAGGAAAGAGTTGTCTTAACCAAAATGTCATGGACCGGATCTCCGCGAGGAAAAAGGGGGCACAACAGCATGTCCACTCTGCTGGGGATTATAGGCTTTTACCATTTCAAATTGCTTCGTGTATTTGTACTTTGCTTAAATGATTGCACCCTTTCCTCTTCCCTTCTATGTGGAATTAATTGTTTATTTCCTTTAAGTACTTACACTTCCCCAAAACGAAACTGACATATTCTTTGTTTTCTTTTGTAACCGCTTTAAATCATAACTGTTGTATTTACCGCTTTCTTAACATGCAAATACATGACAACCTGATTTTACTGCTTATTATTGCATAATCAACATGCATACTCCACTCGTGCCAAACAAATACTATAGCAACGCTTGATGAGTGGTTGCGGTCTTCTTATACTATTACCCCCTAAATTCGGAAAGGCTTATTTGCGGTAGAACTAGTCGATCAGCGGTGCAGTCTACGGTTCGGTGCCTTTTCCCCTTGAGTTGTCCGCTCAAGGGTATCAGTCTAAAACCCCATAGAAACCTTACTCTGTTATATTGTTGCATGCATCATGGTCAAACCTAGTCGAGAAGTGTTGTCCGCACGATAGTTTTTAAGAAAGCCTTTTCAAAAGTCCACTGGGTTTCCCTAAACCCAAACGGACATCATCACGTTCTGTGCATTTATTTGGAGAACTAAATGCTTCATGCTAATTGTTGATATTAAATAGTCGAGTCCGGTGGGGGTAAGGGTCTAATCTTGTTTGCCTTGTAGAAATATGAGGCACGAAATCCTCAGATTCGGCATGGTTACCAACATCCACCCAAAATTGCTGAGTTGGTGGGAAGATCTGCATTCTAGCGACAAAACACTTGTCAAGAAGTATCTGGGTAATCAGCCGTCCCTCTTGTACATCCAGCCTAATAACATGAGTTGAGGGGACCGAAGGTGGACATATAGCCAGAGCATACCTATTGCTAGGACTTCGCGAGCTGGGGAAGCTGTTCGATGGAGCCAAGAATGCCGAGTCTGGGGAAGGTCCTTCTGGGACCAAGTAGATAGGAATGTCTTTCTCTTGCTTTATCAATGTAATAAGGCCAATGGCCATTAGTGACCTTTATTTCTTGTCGTTTTGGGATTCGTCTATTTTTTATCAATGAAATGAGACAAAAGTCGTCATTCCCGCTGAAGTTGAAATTCCATCTTTAAGAATTATACAAGAAGATGAGCTCAGCGACGCAGAATGGGTAAAGAGCCGTTATGAGCAACTAGCCCTAATAGACGGAAAAAGAATGAATGCAATCTGTCATGGTCAACTCTATCAGAATAGAATGACCAGAGCCTTCAATAAGAAAGTCAAGTCGAGACAGTTCACACCAGGGCAGCTGGTACTAAAGAAGATCTTTCCACATCAAGATGAAGCCAAAGGGAAGTTCTCCCCCAACTGGCAAGGTCCATTCATGGTTCACCGAGTGCTGACAGGAGGAGCACTTATACTTGCAGAAATGAACGGAGAAGTCTGGCCAAAACCAATCAATTCAGATGCAGTCAAGCGCTACTATGTGTAATCTTTATGCTTTTATCAATGTTGTAAATTGAACTACCCCTGACCTGATTCGCGTTTAAGAGGGGATACGTAGGCAGCCCTATGGGTTCGGTCACAATTCAATTATTTTCCCTCGCAATTGGAAACTGGGGCAGAATTTTGAGGAGGACCCTCAAAATTCTGAAGAAATTTCAGTTGATCCCCGCACGAGCAACAGTCAGAAGCATTCACCCATCCAAACTGGGGTAGAATTTGAGGAGGACCCTCAAAATTCCGTAGCAGGAGAGGTTGTAATGTCTCGAACCGTGTCACGGTCGTCGGTTCATCCCAAAATTAGTTTAAAATTAGACATTATGCTTCTACAAAATCATGCATGTTTGTTCTTGAAACATCTTGTTTAGAAACGCTACCCCAATGACACAGACAACAACATCGGAGCAAGCCGAACAAGTCAAGAAAAGCCAACGGGGATACAAACTAAACTCTCATTTACAAAACTCACGATTTTTCTTTGGATGCAGGCACAAAGAACAAACACGTAGAGAAGTCACAATCTTCATCACAATTGCAAATGCCAAAGTTCAATGTCCACACAAAGAACGAACATGTTCAAAATCACAGTTCTCGAAACCATCACACTTGTCGGCATCTATTATCAATAAAAATAATGCTCCACAATCACAATGTTGCAATCTGCTATCAGCTAAGAATTCCTATTGTCATTTCATTTTCTGCATAAGGCTACCTTTCTGCCTTCCGAGACTAAACGATGTCTCCATCTGCATTCGCATCTTGCATAAGGCTACCTTTCTGCCTTCCGAGACTAAACGATGTCTCCATCTGCATTCGCATCTTGCATAAGGCTACCTTTCTGCCTTCCGAAACTAAACGATGTCTCTATCTGCATTCGCATCTTGCATAAGCCTACCTTTTTGCCTTCTGAGACTAAACGTTGTCTCCATCTGCATTCACATCTCTGCATAAGGCTACCATTCTGCCTTCCGAGACTAAACGTTGTCTCCATCTGCATCTGCATCTCTGCATAAGGCTACCATTCTACCTTCCGAGACTAAATGATGTCTCCATCTGCATTCGCATCTCTGCATAAGGCTACCTTCCTGCCTTCCGAGACTAAATGTTGTCTCCATCTGCATCTGCATCCCTGCATAAGGCTACCTTTCTGCCTTCGAGAGTAAACGTTGTCTCCATCTGCATCTGCGTCTCTGCATAAGGCTACCATTCTACCTTCCGAGACTAAATGATGTCTCCATCTGCATTCGCATCTCTGCATAAGGCTACCTTCCTGCCTTCCGAGACTAAATGTTGTCTCCATCTGCATCTGCATCCCTGCATAAGGCTACCTTTCTGCCTTCGAGAGTAAACGTTGTCTCCATCTGCATCTGCATCCTTGCATAAGGCTACCATTCTGCCTTTCGAGACTAAACGATGTCTCCATATGCATCTGCATCGTTTCATAAGGCTACCATTTTGCCTTCCGAGACTAAGCCCTGTCTCCATCTGTATTGCATAAGGCTACCATTCTGCCTTCCGAGGCTAAGCTTTGCCTCCAATTTACTTTTCAAGAATGACTACTGACTCAAGCACCATTTACTTCGCTTCCTTTCGGGCTAAACTCTGCCCCTTTAATTCGCAAGACTAAGCTCTGTCTTGTCAGCATCATATTATTGCATCTTCATGGGCTGAAATATCGCCAACTTATCCAAAGGTGTCATCGTTCAGAGGCACCATCTTCATAGCCCGTGAACACCATGCCATGGCCTAAGGATCTCTTTCAATTTTGCATATCATTATTCAAAGGCGTCATGGTTCGGAGGCACCATCCTCATGGCCCGAGACCATCATTTTCATGGCCTGTGAATCCTGCATCAAGCAATCCATGGCCCAGGATGTCATGGTCTGAGGACGTCATCCTTAACTGTCCGAAGACATCATTCATGGTCCGACGGGAATTTGCATCATGTTTAAATTACGCACAATATATGCTTGTATCGTCTATTTGCAGGTAATCCAGTGAGCAACGACCATCCCGGCAGGTGCGGTCCCCGCTCCAGTTCTCTTAACCATTCCCGTAAGTCGTTCATTCATCCAACCCTGTATGTTGCGTCCGTCCTTGTAAAAACAAAACTTCATCGGTATACTTCACTGATGGCTCCTGAACTACATACGGCCTGATTCCTGTAAAACCAGGGATATGTAGGCAACTCAGAAACGAGAGTGCGACCTAAATCTCTTCAACCAATTTCACTCGGTCAAAATTGGCCATCATGTCTTTACCCGACAATTCTTTCATCCTTCCTGGGTAAAGAGGGGCAGCTGTTGATACCCAATTTTTCCCCAAATTATTTTAAATTTTACACATATACCTTCAAAATCAGTTTTTATAACAATGAGAATTTCTTCATAATTTTCCCATATTTTTTATCAATTATTTTCCAATTTATTCAGTACTTTATATTCGATAGTTATTCATAAATAATTTCAAAATATTTTCCAGCTCAATATATCACTTTTGAACCTATTAGGATTTAATTGTTTCACAAATGAACCAATTTGGCATTATTTAGCTATAATTACAATAATTTTGCAGTTATAGCCTACTTTTACACTTTATACTATTTTAATTTAATAATTAGTCATTTTATATTTTTTGTATTAGTTAATTACCTTAATTTCACCTATTTAGCCTTAATTTTATTTTTATATAATTATTTGCTATTTTATTAATTATTTATCTATTTTTATAAGTGGGTATTTAACAAGTAGCCACTTTAATTTCGATTTCAACCTATTTAATTTAACCCCAACCCGATTAAAACCAGCCCAATTACCCAACCCAGACCTAAAATTCTACCTGTCCCAATCCCTCGATCAATCTGAGCCGTTCATCAATTTAAATCAACGGCCCAGATGGATTCTTACCTTAATTAACCTAGGTGACTACCCCTACCCCTTTCTCATTTCCCCGTCTCTCATTCTCTCACATTCTCTCTGGTTCTCTCTAGAACCTTCCCTTGCCTCCCTTCTCCGATGTAGTCCGTTCATCTTCTCCGGCCACTTTCCCTGCCAGAAACCTTGGCCTCTCATCATCTCTTGGCTACTGCTTCACCCCACGCCGGTCTAATGACACCTTGAGGCCCTCAGGTGAACCTGAAGCGGTTCACTCACCCCTGGGGTTCTCATGCCATCTCCGGACACCTCTGGCCGTCTGAGTAAGATCTATGCCCCCCCCCCC
>ML249154.1:20749-34556 GCA_005239495.1 Nicotiana undulata
GCCCCCCCCCCCCCGGCTAAGGCCATTGAAACTTTCAGGTTTTCTCAATTTTCTCTTTGGGTTCTCTGAAACCCTAAAACTTAAGGTCTTCCGATTTCTTTAGATCTTTTATAGATCTATGCATATTTAGGGTTCCTTTGATGTTTTCCCTAAAGATTTTCCTTTTTCCCTAAACGGTTCTTCATCTTTTCAAACTAGGGTTCCTAAACCCTTTTCAAAACAAGTTTTCCTTTATGATTTCTAGCATTATCGTGTGATTTTTATCATGTTATCATTGTTTAAACCTTTTTCCCTTTTGGTATGATTTACTTTTTTGCTAAAAACCTAAGTTTTAAGTTTTAATCCTAGATTCTAAGTGTGTCTTTAGTGATACGTTTGTCAAACCTTTATGCGTGCTTGATCTTCATGAGCCTCTCAAGTCTCTATGATTTTACCCTATTTTTTGCTTATTAGGCTTGCTGATTCTTTGTTTTTTCGCTTATATTGTCCTTGTTCTATTAGTCCCTCTAATTGCTACTATTCTTCTTGCTACTATGATCATTAAGATTTTTTATTCTTGTTCTGTCGATTATACCATGTTTATTCTGCGGAGTCCTTTAATTATCTGTTATGTCCTATCTAAATCCGTAATTTTCTGTGATTAGGGTTTCTAATTTTGCCCAATTTATGGTAATTTCTCCTAAACCCGTATTATTTGCTATTTTGAATCTTTGCATCTCTATGATGGATCCTTCACTAATTTTGTGTGATATCCTTTTACTGATTTTGACCCTTAGGGTATTTTCTTACCTTATTCTATGGTCAAATCAGGCTGTTAAACTGAGTCCTAAGTCCTTCCTTAATTAGAATATTCTGAACTTAGCCTCTATTATATGCCTTATACTTTTACTATGCTGAAATTCATTTCCTTATGTGCCTCCTATGGTATCTTTCCTTGTTGATCACATGTCTCTTACTTTACTATGCTGAAATTGCCTTATTGATTATATGTTTATGACAGTTTGAAATTTAACCCCTTAATTAGGGGAAGTACTTAATCTAATTTCGTGTTGATTGATTCTGATTCCTTTAATTTACTGCCTGACTTTTATCTGCACCTTATTTACTACTGTTTTAAAAGCTATATATACCCCGACCTCTTATTCTTCAAGACACACATAGACACAAACTAATTTGTGCTCTCTCTCTTACAATTAAACTTGCTCTCTCTCTCTCTCTCTCTATCCCTTCTTCTGTGCTACTCACTACTGATCTGAGTTAGCCGGCTGCAAGCCAAGGCTAACTATTGGTCATCTCCTACATTCTGCTTTGTGTTATTATTTTCTACACTCTACTGGTATGTCCTAATTTAGAATTCAGTCCTCAAACCAACATGCCTCTATTGCTATTACAATTCTTTGTATTCCTTCTATGCTTTTACTTACTATTTTGTTGTTCAACATGAAATTAAGTTTCTCAGTTTCCTCTACATGTTAAGTCTCACTTTACTTGTAAAAGACCAATGTATATCTGTACACTTAGTATCTGTTCCTTATGTGAATCTCCCTGCCTATGACTACTACATTAGTTCTATCATAGTCTCAGTTGTTTGGTGTTGATATGTTCTGATACTTTGTTACACCCCTGACCCCCCATGAACCTTGGGAACTTCTAATTGTATGTGTGCTTCTGCCTGCTTCACAGGCTCTGTATTTTTCCCTCAAACCTCTCACCCCTGTTTGTGATTGCTAGGCCACTTGGGTCCTGTATGTGATGCTGGCTTTATTTCGTTTTTAGTTTGGTGTTTGCCCAAAACTGGTTTCATCAGTTGAACCTTTGTTCTAAAACAACTGGTCTTTACTAAGTCTCTCCTCTTTTCAAACTATTTTCAATATTGTTCTCTTAAATTTCTCAAACTATGAGCACATTTCACTATACTCCTAGATATTAAGATCTGCCCCTTTTGTGTGAGCATTTCTTTGGGACCCTTGAGCTCCCTCTCAACTTTGACAGACAAGAGCCGACCCTTCCACACTGCACTTACTCAAACTTGGCTATGAAATCTGGGTGTGAGAACTGCCCGGAATCCTCTGATATCCTTAGGAAACTCTGACACACCTGGATTATGAAAGGTTGTGAAATAACAGTACATGGCATTGAGGATCTGGAAACTTGGGCCTATTATGGAAGGCTCCCTATAGTTAACTTCTTCTTTTTCTATTTTAATTATGTAATTCATATTCAAAGGCTTGTAATAATTATTTTTAAAAACGATTCTGGGATTGGATAGTTAAAATGGGGGAATATGCATGCTATAGTATAAGTATGGATAGAAATCATGTTTCTAGGTTTATTTTTCTATGTGCGCAATAGTAACCATGTTTAGGAATAACATATCAAGTATGCCTTGCATTTATATACCATGTTACTTAGGCTTTCTTTCAGCATATCATCATGCATTTCCCTCACTTAGAAATCCTGTTCATAGGATTAACGACAATAACAAAAAAAACTGTTACTATGTGATTCTGTAAACAAGTTCTGAAAAATGCAATCATGCCTTAGAGTAATTGTATTAACAAAGTTGTAATCATGTTTTACCATGCTTACGCACTTAAAGATACTGTTAGCCTATTAAAATATCGCCTATGCTGAAGTTGTGCACAATACTGTGATTTCATATGCATTTAGAAATCCATGCTTAGGTTATCATGCATCATTAGACCTCATGCTATAGGATTGTACTCGTTTACTACATTCAGTTAAATATACATATCAGAAACAATCCTTGTTCTAATAAACTGTCAATCAGTCTTTTTGTAAACACTTAGAATCACATGCTATTAGGATTGGTAATCTGGAACCCTTAACAAATCTGTACAACTGTTGCATGTTATTTTACACCTAGGCAAGCCTTAGGTAATCAACTACATGAAAATAAAACCAGATCTTTTTCTGTGTGACTATGTTAACTATCAGCATATTAAAAATCAGTAGGCAAGCCTGGATAGGACTTCCTCTCTGAGTTATGTAATAAAAATTGATTCTGCTACTATCATTTAAACACCATGCTTAAGAACTGAATCTGGACCTTAATTTGTGTATGAGACATGTTGTTTATGTGCAATACATGTGGAGGAATACTTGAGCCTCTATCTGCTTTACATGATCTCCCTTACTTGCAAGTCCTACTTGTTTATTATATGTCGCCTTAGTATTTTTACCTTTAAAACCTGAGGGTATACCTAGAAATCTCCCTTTTAGGATAGTAGTCCTAATTTACTCCAGGACTAATAGGAGAGGGCCGGGTAACAGCATGCAATAGAGTTCGTCACCAATACGCTCTTAATTACCTTCATGGGGTGGGAAAGGGTAAAATATGGATATGATGACCGGTGCGTTAATACCACATGTAATCCCTCTTTGAGGAGTGTCATACCGGGTATTGCATTGATGTGATCCATATTATTATAAACCTAGGGTACCCTTTACTTTCACATGCTTAGATTGTAACCCTTTCCAAAATCAAACCCCTTTTTCATTAATTGTTTCCAAACATCTGTGTACTTACACTAAAATCCCCTCATTTTTGAGCCCTACTTGTTTGCAAAAGTTGTACAAATTCACAAAAGTTGTTTGGTCGGGAACCACACTAGTGGATCCTAAGGGGTGCCTAACACCTTCCCCTAAGGATAATTTCAAGCCCTTACCCTATCTATGGTTAACAACGTAGTTTTAAATGAACCCCTTTGGTGTCCTAACACACCTTTAAAAATCGTTAGGTGGCGACTCTCAAAAACACAAACCCCTTTCCCAAAAGGAAAGAGTCGTCTTAACCAAAATGTAATGAACCCGATCTCCGCGAGGAAAAAGGGGGGAACGACACTGTGGAGCCGGATAAAATCTTAAGAAATATTTAACAAGATAAGGTGACGCGAAAGATGAAAAGTATTTAACAGAGTTTGAAAAACATACAGGACCTGAGTGGCCAAAAGAGCGTGTCCTACGCCTATTTATGCATGTTTCCTCATGTGCATCTCCCTGTGGGCTTTAAAACACCGAAATTTGAAAGATATGACGGGCATGGATACCCGATCGCTCATTTAAAAAGATATTGCAATCAATTGAGAGGGGCAGGGGGAAAACGAAGAGCTGATGATGGCGTATTTCAGAGAAAACCTTGCTGGTATCGCCTCAGAATGGTATATAGATCAGGACATCTCCCGTTTGCATATATGGGACGACCTGGCTCGGAACTTTGTGAGGAAATTTCAATATAACGTGGATATAGCTCCAGACAGAAATTCTTTGTCTAACCTCAATAAGAAGGCTTCCGAAAGTTTCTGGGAATATGCAATTAAATGGAGGGAGCAGGCATCCAGAGTAAAACCTCCTATGGATGAAACTGAAATGGTTAGTGTCTTCCTGCAGGCCCAATAGGCCGATTACTTTCAAAACATGATGTCAGCCATGGGCAAACCGTTCGTGGAGGCCATCAAAATTGGAGAAATGGTAGAAAATTTCTTAAAGACGGGCCGTATCTTAAGTCAGTCAGCCCTCAGAGCCACCTCCCAAGCCATTCAGAGCGGCTCGGGAGGCCTAGAAAGCATAAAGAAGAAATAGGAGGGAGCCATGATGGCTTCAGGCCCTAGGAATTCTCGATGACCTCGGGAATATCCAGGCCCATTTCCCAGAGCTTCACAGCATTATTATCCTCATCAGGATGCAGCATATGCTATGTCCCCCCTTCCCTATGCGGTAATGAATGCTTAACCGCATCCCCAGCCACAACAACAGTATAATCAAAACAGAGCTCCACCGTCCGTAAATTACCATCCTCACCAAGCTCCATATAATCCACGTCTTCCCCAAAACAACTATCAATACAATGCTCGTCCCCGTGAACCACCCAGGAGAAATAACTTCACCCCTATTGGTGAGTCATACTCCAGCCTCTTTCCAAAACTAGTTCAGATGGGTCTTTTGCAGCCTGTACCTCCGAACAGGCAAAATCCAGAATCTTTATCGTACATGCGGGATGCCAGTTGTGCCTATCACTCAGGAGAGGAATGGCATGATACTGAGGATTGTTGGACTCTCAAAAGAGCCGTTGAAAGCCTAATTGAACAGAAAAAAGTAGTGCTAAGGGACAAGGAGGTCCCCAATGTGACAAACAATCCATTGCCAGTCCACAACAATGGGCCCGTCATTGGAATGATTTGTGAAGACAAGGAATTTGACCTTACGTTAAAAGCCATCATTGCCATCGTAGACACAGAAAAGAAATCTAAAATGGTGGCAAAACCAAGCAGGGATGAAAAGAAAACAAAGCCTACTAGCTAGAATAAAGAAAAGGCCAAGGAAGTAGAGAGAGAGGTGACACCAACTAAAGAAGATGTCCTTTATGTTCCAAGAGCTCCTCGAAACAGGCAACTCATGTTGAGCCCTCCCAAAAGATTGGAACTGAAATCAAACCCACAAAGAATGTACATACCAAAAGGGACATATGTTGCAAAGGGTCCGGATGTCTCACCAAAATTGAATGAGCCTATGATCATCAGCCGCCGGCCACGAATCCCAATCAAAGATACTACTACCGTCCCCTGGAATTATAATCGAACACTGGTAACCTATAGAGGAAAAGAAGTCAAGGGGGAAGTGAACGAAGCAAAACCAGCTGAGAAGTATCATAACCCATAGGAGTCGAACAGGGCCAAACATAGACGTTTTCCCCTCAAAAAGCCTATCACTGCCGAAGAAGCTGAGGAATTCTTCAGAAAAATGAAAATGTCTGAATATGCTACGATTGAGGAACTCAGAAAAACTCCTGATCAAACTTCACTCCTGTCTCTGTTGCTGGGCTCGGATGAGCATCAAAAGGTACTTCTGAAGACGCTCAATGAGGCGTATGTACCAACCGAGACCTCAGTCGAACAACTAGAGAGAATGGCAGAACGCTTCTTCGAAGTGAACAAAATTTCCTTCAGTCGGAATGACTTACCTCCTGAGGGAGCTGCTCATAACAAAGCCTTGCCCTTGACAGTCAAAAGCGAGGGATACTGTGTAAAAAGGGTCATGCTGGATGGAGGATCTGGGGTAGATATTTTCCCCTGTCAACATTACAAAGAATGGAAATCGGCATTGAAAGGATCATGCCATATAATGTGTGTGTCCGTGCTTTTGATGGTATCAAAAGAGACACCATATGGGAAATTTAAATAGTCATGACCATAGGCCCTGTGGATTTCGAGGTGACGTTCCAAATCCTAGACATGGACACTTCCTACAATTTCTTGCTGGGAAGACCTTAGATTCACGCTGCTGAGGCAGTGCCATCTACTCTCCACCAGATGGTCATGTTTGAATATGAAAATCAAGAAATAGTGGTCCATGGAAAGGATGAACAATCGATATACAGAGACCCCTCGGTCCCCTGTCCTGAGGCCAGAGAAGGAAGTGAGCACATTGTGTACCAGGCTTTTGAAATTGTGCTTGCTGATCAGTACGAGGAAGGTACTCCATGCCTTCATCCTTGTTTTATCAAATGTGTCAATCATGGTCGCTACCGACATGATCATACACGGATACAAACCTGGAAAAGGACTCGGGGTATCCTTACAAGGCATTACAGAACCTATCTCTTTGCTTGTTAGTGAAACGTTATTCGGCATAGGCTTCCAGGCCACAGAGGCCGATGTAAAATGGGCCAACGAACGCAAGAATAATGGATGGGTCCTGCCTCAACCAGTTCCACACATCACTGAATCATTTGTCAAAACAAAATACATAGAGGAAGAAGAGGAGGACTTTACGACCGAAGAAATTGAAGGGATTTGCGGTGCAATAAGACAAATGTTATATGAGGCTCACATGGTTCAGCCCGGGGAAGGCTCGAGCACCGTTGAGGTGCAATACATGGGGCCAAATGCCAAATTGCAGAACTGGAAAGCTACTCCCTTCCCAGTCAGGCGGGAATCTTGGTAGTTCATGTTTTGTTATCCTTTCTACACTTCGAGTTATTTCAGGGTGTAACTCGAATGATTTTAATTTTCGTCTTTAAATTCTGATGTAAAACCCATGCTATCTTCAAAATTCAATGAAATGAAATCAAAATTTCATCGTCTATTTATTCTTTCTGATTTTGTTATTTTTCTTATTTTTCAATCCTACTAATGCGGCCTTAAATAACATGAAATGCTTGCGGACTTCATGCCCTGATCTTAATACGCTGTCTAACCATGAAATAATGAATCAAGAACCGGAATATGACGAATATGAGGCTTTTAGGGAAATAAACAGAGAATTGAAATAATTCGAGAATAAGCCTAAGCTAATTTTAAACGAAACCGAGCCGGTTAATTTGGGTAGCTCCGAAGAGGTCCGAGAAACCATGATAAGTATTCACACCGATGAAAAAACTAGGGACGCACTGATCCAACTCCTTTTAGAATTCAAAGATGTGTTCGCCTGGTCCTATGATGATATGCCCGGACTAAGCGTTGATTTAGTGGTACACAAGTTGCCAACTCATCCCGATTGTCCGCCCGTCCAACAAAAGCAAAGAAAATTCAAAACAGATATCAGTGACAAAATTAAAGAAGAAGTCACCAAACAATTAAAAGCCGGTGTAATCCGAGTAGTCAGATACACCACATGGCTAGCCAACGTAGTACCAGTGCCAGAAAAGGATGGGAAGCTCCGAGTATGCGTCAATTATAGGGATTTGAACAAAGCAAATCCCAAAGATAACTTCCTGCTACCAAACATCCATATCCTTGTCGAAAATTGTGCCAAACATGAGGTACAGTCGTTTGTGGATTGTTACGCCGGATATCACCAAGTCTTGATGGATGAGAAAGGTGCGGAAAAGACAGCATTAACCACACCATGGGGGACCTACTGTTACAGGGTCATGCCATTCGGTTTGAAAAACGCTGGGGCAACCTATATGAGAGCCATGACTGCCATTTTCCATGACATGATGCACCAAGAAATTGAGGTGTCCGTTGATGATGTCATTATCAAGTCCACGACGGAGGAGGACCATGTTCAAGACTTGAGAAAATTCTTTGAGCGACTTCGCAAATATGACTTAAAATTAAACCCTGTTAAATATGCATTTGGTGTTCCATCCGGGAAACTCTTGGGGTTCATAGTCAGCCGTCGGGGCATTGAGTTAGATCCGACGAAGATAAAGTCCATCCGAGATCTGCCACCTCCAAAAACTAAAAAAGAGGTCATGAGCTTACTAGAAGGTTGAATTACATCAGCCGGTTTATTTCACAACTCACAACCATGTGTGAGCCTATATTCAAACTTTTAAAGAAAGATGCGGCGATTAAATGGACAGATGAATGCCAAGAAGCCTTTGACAAAATCAAGGAATATTTGTCAAATCCGCCAGTGTTGGTCCCACCTGAGCCAGGAAGACCTTTGTTCATGTACCTAATAGTCTTGGAAAATTCCTTTGGTTGTTTCCTCGGGCAACATGATGTTACCGGGAAGAAAGAGCAAGCTATCTACTACCTGAGCAAGAAATTCACTGGGGTATGAAGCCAAATACACTCTGCTGGAGAGAACTTGTTGTGCCCTAACTTGGGTTGCTCAAAAGCTCATACATTATTTGTTGGCCTATACCACATATCTCATAACCCGGCTAGATCCTTTAAAATACATATTTCAAAAACCAATGCCCACAAGAAGGCTAGCAAAATGGCAAATCCTGCTCACGGAGTTCGACATTGTCTATGTCGCCCGCACAACTATGAAAGCCCAAGCCTTGGCCGATCACTTGGCTGAAAACCCGGTTGATGATGAATACCAACCTTTAAGTAATTATTTCCAAGATGAGGAAGTAAATTCAGTCGAAGTAATCTCAGAAGACACTAACGCTTGGAAAATGTTCTTCAACGGAGCAGTCAACGCAAAAGATTTTGGGATTCAGGCAATATTGATTTCACCCACGGGACAACATTATCCAGCCACGGCCCACCTCCGGTTCTTCTGTACAAACAATACTTCTGAATATGAATCTTGCATAATGGGCATGAACATGGCAATCGACATGGAGTTATTGATCATGGGAGATTCTGACTTGATCATCAAGCAAGCTCAGCGGGAGTGGGAAACTCGAGATGTTAAGATCCTTACATATAGGCAACATGTGGAGGATCTTAGAAAACGTTTCAAAGTCGTCGAGTTCAAATATATTCCTCGATGCTAAAATGAGTTAATTGATGCACTAGCCACCCTAGATGCAATGTTTCCATATCCGGGAAATGTCCATATTGACCCGCTGGAGATTCAAATCAGAGAAAGACATGGTTATTGTAACAAGGTCGAAATAGAGCCCGATGTCCAACCATGGTATCATGATATCAAAATATTCTTGAAAACAAAAGAATACTCGGAGCACGCCAACGGAGATCAAAAGAGAACTATTAGAAGGCTTGCCAGCAGTTTCTTCTTAAGCGGAGAAGTGTTGTACAAAAGGACCCCATATCTGAATCTGTTAAGATGCGTGGATGCCAAAGAAGCTAAAAATATTATGAACGAGGTACATTCAGGAGTATGAGGCCCCCATATGAATGGGTACGTTCTCGCAAAGAAACTTCTGCGGGCAGGATATTACTGGATGACCATGGAAAAGGATTGCTTCAGTTTTGTCCGGAAGTGCCATCAATGTCAAACACATGGTGACGTGATTCATGCACCACCCTCAGAATTACATCCCATGTCAACACCTTGTTCGTTCGTTTCCTGGGTAATGGATGTCATTGGGCCAATCGAGCCAAAAGCTTCAAACTGACACATATTTATTTTGGTTGCCACCGACTATTTCACAAAATGGGTCAAAGCAGTCACTTTCAAAGCTATCACTAAGAAAGCAGTGGTGGACTTCGTGCATTCAAACATTATTTGTCGTTTCGGCATTCCAAAAATTATCATTACCGACAACGCTGCCAATCTAAACAGTCACTTGATGAGGGAGGTATGTGAATAGTTTCAAATCACACACCGTAATTCCACCCCTGACCGTCCCATAGCCAATGGTGATGTCGAAGAAGCAAATAAAAAAATCAAGAAAATCCTCAGGAAAATAATCCAAAGTTCTAGGCAGTGGCACGGGAAGCTACCTTTTGCATTATTGGGATACCGCACAACCGTGCGCACATCAGTTGGGGCTACGCCTTATTTATTGGTTTATGGAACTGAAGCCGTAATCCCTGCAGAAGTTGAAATTCCCTCCCTTCGGATCATTGTTGAAGCTGGGATTGAGGATGATGAATGGGTCAAAACCCGGCTGGAACAACTAACTCTGATTGATGAGAAAAGGATGGCCACAGTTTGTCACGGGCAGTTGTACCAACAGAGAATGGCCCATGCTTATAACAAGAAAGTACGGCCTAGGAACTTCGAAGTGGGACAACTCGTCCTGAGACGTATCCTCCCGCACCATGAAGAAGCGAAAGGAAAATTCGCCCCAAATTGGAAAGGTCGGTACATCATAAGGAAATTGCTACCAAAAGGAGCATTATACTTGGGGGACATCGAAGGAAATGACCCCAAAACGACAGTCAATGCTGATGCAGTTAAAAGGTACTATGTTTAACCTTTCACGATGTGGATGTTCCCGCTCGAAATGATGAAGGCTTTTGTTCACGCTACCCCAAACACTACCAACTTTTGTAAACCCTTTGAGCCGGTTACTTTTCTTTGATTACCCTCTTTGGAATCTGAAAGTGTTGTTGAAAAAAGAATCAAAATAAAAAATCAAAAACAAAAGCAAAATATTTCCCTGAACTACGTTCGACTTGATTCCGAAAGGATATGTAGGCAGCCTCTCCCCGAGGTTCAGTCACACCAAAATAAAATTCCACATTCCCCCAAGAGTTTAAGTTGGGGCAAGTGTTAATATTCGGCAATGATTCACCTGAAAAGTTCCAAAGTTGTAATTTAATACAAATGCTTTACCCCAAACCTTGTTCAAGTCCTTCCGATCAAAGAAATCCAAAATGGGAGGATACAACAATTTGGATCTGATACAAGCAATGAGAGAAATTAAATGAGAGAGTCTTATCGGTGAAAACCCACATGGGCACCGTGAGGCGATGGTAAGAAGAGAAAAGTAAAATTGAGAGAGTCTTGTTAGTGAATACTCGCAAAGAGCACTACAGGGCGATGGCGAGAAGAGAAATGAGAGAGGTTAGTCAGTGAAACCCCGAAAAGGGCACTGCTGATCGAAAAAAGATGATTGGTCATTGATATCGGCATGGTTTGGGGCAAGGTTTCTCAACCTCAAGGTAAAGGTCGTGACAAATTTCTGAGAGTCAGATGGTTTATATAGATCAGGCATCCAGTCCAAGACGCGTGTCATGTTCATTGAAGGCCGCATACACTCCAAATAAGTCCTTCTTTTCTCTCCCGAAAGGGATATTTCTTGTCAAAATTCATTGTCTCTATTTCTTTGTTATTCTCTTTCCATCCCTTTCAGTCTGACTCTGTTTCTAAAGCAAGACAAAGAAAGGATAGCAAAACTTATTTACAGGGTTCTCGTTGACACGGGCCAATATGCAAAGGGGCACCTAGCCTCATCAGGGACATTGAGTCGATCCCGCCTGGTCGCAACGGCCGATGTTTCAAACGCAAAACTCTTGAAAGAAGAAAAATCAAATTGAAGTGCCTATAAAGGCAAAGGAAGTTGAAAGGTTGAGTCCCACGTGGCTAGCCATATCAGCAAAATTTCAAAAAGCCGAAGCGCTCTAAATGCTCTAAAGATAAAGCTGGAAGAAAGGTCAAAAATAAAAAGCCAATAAAGCCAAAATAAAGTTGGAAAGGTTAAGTCCCACGCGACTAACTGTTGTAGCAGAATTTGAGGAGCCAAAACTCCCCTGATGCTCTGAAATCCAAAAGAAAACAAGTCAAAAATGAAAGGCCTACGAAGGCAAACACAAAGTCAGGATGTTGGATCCCACGCGACCAATTTCCATCCATAAAGAAAAGATCCTAGAGATTAGAGATGAAACCCTATCCCCACCAAGCAAGCAAGCAGTTGAAATATTCATCAAAGGGGCCAAAATCAAACAAGTTGAAACAACCAAGGCCGCAAAACCAACCACAGTTTCAAACTGACAATTGTTCTTTGTTTGAAGGAAACAAGTGTAACTCAAAATTAACCTCGCAAAATGCAGGTGTAACCAAAAGAAAAGGCGCAAGAGCTAGAATCGGCTCTGCAACACCAACTCCAAAAGGGAAGTTTTCTCCAAAATTCCTTCCGCATTCACTCATTCTATGAAAATAAAATAAAAAGGAGAGAAGAAGAAAAACGATGTTGAAAACAGTCCAAACCCAAAGTAGTATAAGGTCTCCAATCCCTAGCTACACTTTTTTCCTACCTAGGATATTTCATTCCTTAGTTGATGCCAACATAGGGTCTCCACTCCCTAGTTGATGCCAGCATAACCTGATGCCAACATAGGTTATCCACTCCCTAGTTGATGCCGACATAACTCGATGCCAACATCGGATATTCCATTCCTTAGTTGATGCCAAAATAGGGTCTCCATTACCTAGTTGATGCCAACATAACATGATGCCAACATAGGGTCTCCGATCCCTAGTTGATGATTTTCCAACATAGGGTCTCCAATCCCTAGTTGATTTTATTTTAGACATAGGGTCTCCATTCCCTAGTCTTCTTTTCCAACATAGGGTCTCCAATCCCTAGTTGATTTTATTTTAGACATAGGGTCTCCATTCCCTAGTCTTCTTTTCCAACATAGGGTCTCCACTCCCTAGTTGACGATTTTCCAACATAGGGTATCCACTCCCTAGTTGATGCCAACATAGGGTATTCATTCCCTAGTTGATGCCAACATAACCTGATGCCAACATAGGGTCTCCACTCCCTAGTTGATTGATTTTCCAACATAGGGTCTCCAATCCCTCGTTAATTTTATTTTAGACATAGGGTCACCACTCCCTAGTCTTCGTTTCCGACATAGGGTCTCCACTGCCTAGTTAAGTTTATTTTAGACGTAGGGTCTCCACTCCCTAGTCACCTTTTCCAACATAGGGTATCCACTCGACCACCACCTCTAGCTGGATGAGGGGGTAAGGGTGCACCTGCTGCGGGAACCACGGCACGGGATCCCTGATAGTGGGGTCCACTCGAAGCTCGGGGGCAATATCTGGCAATGTGCCCCGGGCTACCACAACTATAACAAGATCTCTGCTGCTGTGGCTGATGACTCGGAAACTGGCCCTGGCGACCCTGATAACCACCCTGGTAACTCTGAAGCGGCTGTGCACTAATAGGTGCTGGCGATGTGCTAACATGAACTGGCGGTGCACGAGGAGATACCTGAAGTGCTGACTGAAATGGTCGGGGTGGATGACCCCTACTGAAAGAATCCCTGCCTCCAGACGAGGCTCCACTAAATCTACCAAAATGACGGGGCCTCTTGTCAGCCCCCTGACCACCTCCCTGTGACAAAATCATCTCAATCCTCCTGGCTATATCGGCCGCATCCTGGAATGAAATATCAGTACTCGACTCCCTGGCCATCTGGAGTCGTATAGGCTGGGCCAATCCCTCAATGAACCTCCGAAATCTCTCCCGATTAGTGGGGAGTATAATGAATGCATGCCTGGCTAGAGCGATAAACCTGGTCTCATACTGAGTAACAGACATAGATCCCTGCTGGAGACGCTCAAACTGCCTCCTAAGATCCTCTCGGTAATGGGAAGGAACTTCCCCAAAAGGACCTCTGTGAACTGAGCCCAAGTCAACTGTACAGACCCAGCTGGTCTGTCTAGGCAATAGTCT
>ML249156.1:0-15827 GCA_005239495.1 Nicotiana undulata
CTTGTTTCGTTGGCTATTGTGTTAGATTGCCTCCCTTGTTTACTTCTATCTGTCAATTTCACTGCTTCATTTCACTTGTTCCCCTTTACTGCTCCCGTATCCCTTACGTGTCTGCTTATCTCTTGCCTTGTATTATCCCTGTTACCTGCTGTAGAATAGGACATGTTATCGTTATTGTCAAGTCTAGCCTTGTCACTACTTCGGCCGAGGTTAGGCTCGGCACTTACTCANATTCAGTCCACCCAGAGCTTCAAAATATACCCGCTGGCGTTTGTGGGCCTTGGTGTCTCTCCTGCATTTGGATTCCTTATTGTCTTATTTTTTTTTCCCTAGTTTCAAGACAATTATATATTTCTTTTCAGACTCTGTATTTAGCACTCAGTTTAGATAGTCCGTGAGGTTGTGACACCCCGGTTTTGGGATGAAGCAATGTTGTTATCCTTACTATGTCATTACGCATTTAAAGAGTATTGTTATATTTTCGCTGTTAAAGTTATAAAGCATGTTGTATATTTCAGTCAAGATTCTGAAGGGTATTAATTTTACTACTGTTGAATTTATTTAAAAGTATTAATGTGTAGTATACGTTGGCTTTTCCAACGGGTTCAAAGTTAGACGCAGTCACGGTCTTAAAGGTGGTATTTCGGATCGTGACACAGAGATTGTCATGCCCCGACCTCGGGGAGCGCGACTAGCGCTCAACCGAGATACCCCGGTCGAGCAAGCCTGCACAATGTTGTCTACCCAATTCACCCATGAATAAAGAGAAGATACTTTTCATTAATTAGACAATAAGAGGTCATATGAATAACACCAGTTAATTTCCATTAGTTACGTCATTATAAAGTCTCCAAAATAGTACACTATACATTCGTAGTTGAGGTGTATGATATAATTACAACAATTTTAGTTTAACCTTCCCAAAACGAGATACAACCCACACTATGACTACACATCCTCTAACCGAAAAAAAGAGTGCTACGTCAGTGTCGTCACCCTAGCTATACCTCAAAATACCATGTACAAAAGACAAGAGATAGAGGACCCCAAAATGAAGTGGGGCTCACCAAGCCAGCTGAAGAGAGGGTGTGCTTCTATCACGGATCAACATCACCTGCTATGGAACCACCTGCATCCATTAAAGATGCAGCGCCTCCGGCAAAAGGGACGTTATTACATATGAAATACTAAACAACCTCTCAATAGAACGAGCAACAATAAACGAATTATGAAACATGAAATCAATAAGAGACTCGAATAGTATCAAGGTGTTAAGTTAGGGGAAAGGTAAATTTCAAGTAAGTTTGAATCTTTTTAAGTTGAGAAATCTTTGGCACCGATACACCGCCGTGTTTTTAGCACGGAGGCCGATCTCAGCCTGACCGGCTAAGCTGTCTCACCCTGGGATATCCACTCTCTAGGGGTGTTCGTCGGTCGGTACAGTATGATATTTAGACATTTCGGTTTGGTATATTTGATATTCTGTTTCGTAAAATGCTATACCAATACCTTACCTAATAAAATTCAGTATGGTTCGGTTTTTCTCCATTCAGTTTCGGTTTATTCGGTTCGCTAACTTCGATTTATTCGGTTTGAATAATAACTAGTGCATATAGTCATAGACGGTAATATGCTTAATTAAAGTACTCAAAAGTACAAAACTAAAAACGTTTGTTGACAAAAGTTTTGTCCAAAACACACATATACCAACCTAGAGAGAGAAAACTTAGATAAATGTCTTGTTACTTGCTTAGAGTTAATTGATGAACTTAGAGAATAGAGGGAAGTAAAATTTTAGTTTTCTTATACTTATGTTATAATTAAAAAAATGTTTATTGTGTAAAATAATATATATTTCGGTACGGTATCAGTATTTCGGTATTTAATTTTAAAATACCAAATACCATAACTAATAAAATAATACCATACCGAATACCAAAATATCGAATAGCGAATACCAAAATTTTTTTTTGGTACGATAATTCGGTAATTACCAAATAATGCATAACCCTACCACTCACAACACCACCATGTGCGCGACATGGAGTGCGGTCTCAGCCTGATTGGCTAAGCCGTCTCACTACAATACTGAGTGGGTCGAGATCACATCACATCTCGCTAGTAATAATCTCATCCCATTTAAGGGGAAACATCTCAACACATCAATCTCATCCCATATAAGGGGAAACAACCCCATCACATTAACATGAGGATTTACTCCTTAATCATTCCTACACGGGCACATGTAGTTTCGGGGTTAGGTTATCTATACCTACCCTTGCTCGATGACTAAACAATACTCCCAAAACATTATTTAAAAGGATTTACCACCCATTTCATAATCGTTTACACGCCTCTTTGTTCTGTTGGCACTAATGGCCCCTAATGTAATGTCATTATTGGTACGTTGGCCGTATTTCATATTTCATTCTTACAGTTTCACTTTCAAGCATCATCACGGATCGTCAACAATAAACATATATATTCAAGACTTTAAGGACACATTTGACCAATTGAGGGTCTTAGGCACATGTGATTTCTTACACAATTCAACAAGATAGCTTTCATCAGAATCACGTTTTTAAGACATAACATATTAACACATAGCCCATACTTAAATCACATTCTCAAATAGTAACACATAAAATGGACCGCGTAATGGCCCTCCAAAACTGGGCATTTCTGCTTCACTTTGCGACAGGTCTGCGGTCCGCAGAACAATTCCGCGGTCGCATAATGCGTCGTAGAACTCCCCTCTGGAAATTTTTATTTTTGAAACTTGAGCTAATGATCCTAAAATTAGCTCAAGTTTCTGCTTCATTCTGTGGCAGATCTACGATTCGCAGATTAGTTCTGCGATTGTAGAATAGACCGCAGAAACGCCCTTCACTACAAAAATTTCTCTTCAACTCCCCAACGCATTGTCCAACCCAAAAAGCTCACCGCAAATAATCTCTACAACCATCAACACCTAAATCTATCTTGGCACCACGAAACCCTAGGTTTTAGGTGAAATTTTTCGAGGCCTTACACATATTGTCCTTTTTTTGTATTATACATGATCCCATTATTGTTCTGTACTTGTTGAATTTATGAAACTGTACAGAATTGGAGGTATCATTTATAATTATTGCTTCTTTACCTCGCTGAGGTCAGTTATGATATTTATTGAGTACATTGGGTTGGTTGTACTCATACTACACTCTGTACTTACTTGTGCAGATCCAAGTGCTAGGCCAGTAATCAGTAGCTGAGGCTTGTTGCAGAGCTATTTGCTGAGAAACGAGGTATAACTGCATTCTTGACTGCAATCTTGGCGTCTCTTTTCTTATGTACGGTTGTCTTTTTTCCAGATGGTATTGTACTTGGTCATTTCAGACTTGTGTTTCCGTATTAGAGCGCATGACTCTATATTATATACGGCTTGCCCAGCAAGTGTGTTGGACGCCATCTCAACGGGTAGGGATTTTGGGTCATGACACTCAAATACATCAGTAAATTTACTTCAGCCTTAGAGGGATTATTATTTCCGGCCTCTTTTTCGATATTGAGAGCATGATGGCCAGGTTTGCCACACACAAAGCAGTCACTTTTTTATTTTTTAAAAGGTTTGATTGTTGGTTGATTTGTTCTTACGTTTGTTGTCCTCCATAAGGTTAGTTCTAGTAGCAATCTACTTACCTTTGTTAGCAATAGCTTGCTTGCGATTGGTATTTTCTATTATGATCTGCTTGACCAAGTCCTTCAATGACAATTGATTGTGTTTGTGCTTTAATTTTTGTTTGTCGTCACTCTAAGATTTGAAAAGTTTTTTCTATAAGCATACCGACAATAAAGTGTTCGGATAGAGAGATATTTTCAAACTTGATATCTTCAATCAATTATAACGACCCGGTCAGTTGTTCCGTAGAATTTCACCGTTATTACTGTTTTTACCGTGTCATACATTGATTATACTGTTTAGGATATGTTGGAGTCGGTTGGCTCTAGTTCCGAGTGGTTGTAGTGGGAATTGAGACACTTAGTCTCTAAAAATAGCCTTATAGTTGGAAAAGTCAACTAGGAGTTGACTTATTGGTAAACGACCTCGGAATGCAGATTTTATGGCTGAGATAGCTTCGTTAGGTGATTTAGGGCTTAGGACTGTGTTTGGAATGTTTTGGTGATGTCCGGTGTAGAATTAGGCTTGAATTTGACAAAAGTTAGTTTTTGATGATATCCGGTCGGCATTGGAAAATAGGCTATCGGGGTCAGAATGGAATTTCGACAGTTGAAACAGGTTCATAATGTCATTTTGGATATGTGTGCAAAATTTCAGGTCAATCGGATGTGTTTTGGTTGGTTTCAGCATCGTTGGTAGAATTTAGAAATTTCAAAGTTCATAGGCTTGAATTTGATGTGATTTTGATATTTTGATGTTATAGTTGGGTGTTCCGAGAGTGACACTAAGTTTGAAGGATCATTTATGATGTATTGGTATGTTTGGTTGGGGTCATGAGGGGCTCGGGATTGATTTCGGTGGTTAACAAAAATTTTCTGATTTGAAAAATGCAGCTTCCAGCTGCTGTTGTTTCTGCTATTGTGATTTCCGCACCTGCGGGTATTTGACCGCAGGTGCGAGCTGCAGAAGCGGTGGAAGAGGTCACAGGTGCAGGTTCTGAGGCCTAAAGGAAGATCCGCAGAAGAGGTTGTGTGAACCGCATCTGCGAGCCGCAAATGCGACACCAGGTGTGGTCCCCTAGAACGCATGTGCGATGATAAAGGCCGCAGGTGCTGAAATCATGGGCAAAAAGTATATAAGTTGTACTTAGCGATTTTTAGCCTTCGTTTCACCATTGTTATTGCGGGTTCGGAGCTTTTGGAGGGTTTTTGAAGAGGAAAGTGATTGTTCTTCATTGAGGTAAGGTTTTTGGATTCCATAACTCGATTATAAGTGATTAAGACCTAATTAGTGGTGTTTAATTGGGAAAACTCAGTTGAAAAAGGGAGAACTAGGGCTTGAGTTTAAGAGACATTCTAGGGGTGATTTGAGGGGTCATTTGGACTCCGATTTCAGCATTCTTTATAAGTACAGACTCGTGATATGATGAGGATCATTTTGGTATTAAGTTTGTCGAGTTCCGTGGGTCGGGTTTTGGATAATTTCGGGATTGTGCCTGATCTTGATATTTTTCGATTGGGTTTCATCCCCTAGCATATTGTGATGTGACAAATCTGATTTGATAGATATGGAGCATTCGGAAGTTGATTCGAGGGGCAAGAGTATTGCGAAGTAGCTTTTCGGGCTAGTTTGAGGTAAGTAATGTCTTTAAATACTTTCCTGAGGGTATGAAACCCCGGACTTTACATCCTTTCACGGATTTGGAGTGACGCACACACTGGACGACTAGTGTGGGGCGTGCACGAATTGGAAATTTGGAAATATGTTCCTTTTGAGGCAACTATTGAGTTGTGAAACTGCTTTTAACGCATATGTTAAATAATATTACTATATTTTTATATATTTGGGTTGTAAGCCATGTTTGGAGCCTGGTGCCGAACTATTTTAATCCCTTGGGGGCTATTTTATGATATTCTCACTATTTTGATCATGATTTTACACTCAGTCCTTCTTGTTAAATTGCTGACACTCAGATTTATTGAAATTGTTATTTCTTGAAATGAAAATACTGTTATGGGTCGAGAACCCCGTTTATTTATGGCCCGAGTGGCATGTTGAGAGTGTCTGACTAAGTGAGGCTGAGGGCCAATGTTATGAGGATAGCTATGATATGAGAGAGGCTGAGTGCCTGAGTGATTGATGCCATGATTTTGCTGTTTATAGCGCTTGGGCTGTAGGAGCCCCTCCGGAGTCTGTACACCCCCAGTGAGCGTAGGAACCTACTGAGTGCGAGTGCCGAGTGACGAGTGATTGGGAGGCATGAGTGACTGTGAGGTGCTGAGTGACTGTTACTAATTGATGGTGAGGTACTGAGTGA
The DNA here is from genome assembly GCA_005239495.1 of Nicotiana undulata. NCBI lineage: Eukaryota > Viridiplantae > Streptophyta > Magnoliopsida > Solanales > Solanaceae > Nicotiana > Nicotiana undulata. The sequence continues at coordinate 5,979 of ML249156.1, forward strand.
CTGATTATGAGTGATGATCTGGCCCGAGGGGCAGTTTATAATGATATTTTGCTGAGCTTTTGATTATGATTCACTTCGTTTTTCATACTGAGATTTTTGGGAATTTTACTAAGAAACATCTGAAAAACATACTTTTTCAAAGGATTTTTACGAAAACAGGTTTTCAAACATATGTACTAAATGTATAATTATTTTAGACTCGGTATTTTACTATTTTGTGGATTTGTATTTTGTGATGTGTGTTTCTTATCTTCACACTTGATTTATTTTCATACTACTGAGTTGGCGTACTCATCATTACTCCCTGCACCTCTGTGTGCAGATCCAGCGAGGTAGCTGTCCAGCGTCCACAGCTTCTCCATTTCCCTTCCTTCATTAGTATTTAGTATTTTGTTCTGAGACATTGTTTTATGACATTAGCAGTGTTAGTATTATTCTTAGATGCTCTTGATCAGTTGACTCCAGTTCTGGGGAATGGTTGTAGGCTATTAGATTATATTACGTTCTGTTAAAGACTTATATGATTTTATACTTGCTATTAATGATTTTGGTACATTTTATTAAAGGAATTGTGTAATTATGTGTAGTGGCTAGCCTACTTCCACGATAGGCGCCATCACGACCAGTTAGGATTTGGGGTCGTGATAAGTTGGTATTAGAGCTCTAGGTTACATAGGACTCAACGGTCATGAGCAAGTTTAGTAGAGTCTTGCGTAGCGGTACGGAGATGTCTGCAGAACCCTTAGGAAACATCGCACATTCTTGAATTCTTGTCGTGCGAATCCATTCTTATTCAGCCAAAAGAGTAACTCCTTGAATTCCTTTCATGCTTTCGAATGCGCACGTGAGCGCTTGGTATCAGCTATACAACAACGGCTTGTGACTTCCATGGGTGAGATGTGATTTTTAGCATGTTGATAATGAGCCAGTTGGAAGGACTTGAGACCGGATTTTGTGTGAGCACTTGTGTTGGGGGACTTATATGTCCGTTTGTGCCCTTATTGAGGGGACTTTGTGACTAGATGACTACATGGTGAGTGTGATATGATAGTTAGATGTATTCGGGTTGTTTGATTGGGGACAGAATGGATTAGAGGGAGATATAGCAAGAACCATTGAGTAATTGACTTCAGTATTAAGTTAGAATATGGCCTCGAGTTGTGAGTGTAGTGAAGGACCTCTCGTGTAGAGTAGTTGTGGAGTGGAGTGGATTTTCCTGTTGTCTTCTGAGCTCCTGGTGATGTCGTTTGGGCCGACCAATGCCCCAACAGCGTTCATGTATTTGATTAATGGTGTATTCCGGCCGTATTAACACTTCTTTGTTATTGTATTTATTAATGGCATCCTGTCGTACTCTTTTAGCCAGGGGTAGCACACTCAACATTTGACGATGGTATTACAAGGATATAGGGAGGAGAAGCCTTGTGCGAAGTTCTCCAAGTGTGAATTTTTGGCTCAATTCAATAGCATTCTTGGGACACGTGGTGTCCAGTGAAGGTATCCATGTGGTCAGACGAGTGTGAGTAGAGCTTCCAGAAGCTCAAGATTTCCTTGACCATAGCTCCAGTTTTAGTATTGCCATCAACTTCAGGTTCTTATACCGCGTATTGTGATGTCTAGAGGGCAGGCATTAGTTATGTTCTGATGTAGGAGGGTAAAGCGATTGAGTAATAGTAATGATCTTCAGAAGTGTATAGAGAGATATCAGTTTGAGACTAAGTAGACAGGGGTGACTCCTGCGGGTTGTCCCGAGGTGTGTGGACCTTATGTTGATCTGTAGTAAGTTCTCTTTTACAAGTAAATAATGTATGTTGTAATTTGAGTTTAGATCGCCTGTGGAAGTTGGCATGGCCATTTCAATGGTGGATGCGAGATTTGTATTCGATTTGAGGGTTAGATGGTTTGGGTCATATGAGGTTATGAAGGATCTAGTTGAATCTCACCACAGTATGGTGGTAGTGATAGCGTATGGGCATTGTGAGTTACTGTTTGTCTTGGTCGGTGGCTTTGAGCCAAGTGGGGGAGTCCGCTAATGATAAGTTGATTACGCGATTATGTGTTGTACTTGTTTCGGTGCGAGGTATATTGGTGGATCAGTTATGACCTGGAGAGGTGGATTCTGGGAATGACTCGAGTAATGGAAATGTCTTCGATACAGGTTGTAATGTACTTTACGGGTAATGGAATTTGTTGAATGATTGAGTTGTGCTTGAAGGTGTAGTGTGTGCAGTGTATGAGTTTGCTTGTTGCTTCAATGTGTGGATTACTTATCCTAGTACGTGGTTTGCAAGCGGGGTCAGGTCGTTCTGTTTACTTGGTCAGGGTAATTAAGATTTGGGTAGAGTGGAAGACTCTCGAGAATGGTTCCGATGGGTTCAATGTTATACGTAACAATTGGGGATCTTCAAGAGGTGTGTTTGGCTAGGAACTGAGATTTACGTTGGAGGGTGTCAAGACTCATGGCATTCCTACCTTATCATGGATTCTACATATCAGTATCAGGAAGGTGAAGGTGATGACTTTAATTTCGCAGGAAGTTTCCTCAGGGTAAGTATTTCTAATATGGTGCTTTTGGGGATATTTGAGAGAGTATTCAGCGGCTTATGAGTCTTAGACGGTATATTTTATGCTCAGGTTCCGTGTGGTGAGTCTGGATTGAGAATTGCGGTATTATGACAAGAAGAAGTATCAATTCGAAGGTAAGTCAGAAGGAACTTGAATAAATAGGACAGATGGTAGTAGGTCAGATCGGCATGATAAGGGATATGATTAGTTCCTTATGTGTTTATGAGATAATGAGTTGTTACAAGTGTTTCTTAGCAATCCTATTGGGATTTGGTGGCATGCATAGCTCGGTTGAGTTAGAAGGATTCAGTCCTGAGGGTTCGGTGTTGTACAATGGGATTCAGAGAGTTCTCGATGGTTTCTACCACGGTTAGAGAAGTATATTTTTCTTCTGGCATGAGGTGTCACGACCCAATTCTCCCTCCGACTGGGTCTCATGACGCCACCTAGTCTAGACGACTAGGTAAGCCTATACCTTAAGCGTAATTTAGATAAAACAGTTAAAATAACAGTAAGTGAAATAAATCATAATAAAGTCGACGCCGCTCGGCATAAACAGTTACTTTACCCATAACCCGGAATATCACAATACATCACAAGCTACTCTACTGCTCAATATGTACAACATGATAGAAAAGACCGTATAGTTTCATCTACAAGTACTACAACTTCAAGATAGGAAGGGGACTCGGAGATCTGCGGACGCTTCAGATTATACCTTGAGTCTCCTGATACCGCTGCTGCTGGCTAGCTGAGACACCGCGTACTAGGACCTGGATTTGAAAATGGGAAAAACATGCGCAGAAGGGCGTGAGTACTCCACATTCGGTACCTAGTAAGTGCCAAGCCTAACCCCAGTCAAGTAGTGACGAGGTCAGGTAGAGGCCCTACTGAGGTTTGCAAAGTAACAGATAAAGAGAACAAGTAAGTAAAACAGGTGATAATCGACAGGAAATATAAGTAAAGGCTAGCAAGGAACGGTATAATCAAATGCTCGGATCAACGCAATATATATATAAAGCTCTGAAAGAAAGTAAAGGTGCAGTGCATTGCAATATGAGGAAAAGGCTCAGGTCTATGCCCGCAATCCCTATGTATGCAATGCAATATGAGGAAAAGGCTCAGGTCTCTGCCCGCAATCCCTATGTATGCAATGCAATATGAGAAAAAGGCTCAGGTCTATGCCCGCAATCCCTGTATGCAATGCAGAATGAGGGAAAGGCTCAGGTTTATGCCCCTGTATTTATACGTAGTATAAAGTAAATCTCCAAAATAACGTAGTTTAAGGGTTTGAGGAAAAACCAGTTGGAAATCTCGAAGAAAAATCATTAAATCAGTTTCAAAGAATAGTAACGATTGGAAAATCAGTTAGAAATCAATTTACCATGATAAATCTTAAGTTATTATGCAATTTAAATGATAGCAGTAATAATAGAGTTGAAAAGGAAGCATTATGTAGAAAGAAATAAGGAACTACAGTGAACATATCCCGTGCACGCGCTCGTCACCTCACGTACACGGGGTTTTTCTAGGAAAAACCAGTAAAAATGCAAAAGGGAGATTCCCCAACACAGAGTTAGGCAAGCCACTTACCTCGATTGCGTAAATCAACTCTGTACCACTCTCTTTCCATGAGTATCCAACTCCAGGTGGCCCAAATCTATTCAATTCGATGGGATAACGTACATATAAACTAAAGAAATCGAAATAACTAATTAATTCAAAACTAATACGCGAAATTAAAAAATTTGACCAAAACGCCCCTCGGGCCCACGTCTCGGAATAGGGAAAAGTTTATATTTTCTGAACCCCTTGTTCACTCACGAGTCTAACCATATGAAAATCTCTCAAATCGGAGGTCAATTACCCAATCAAAATCCCAAAATTAGGTCTAAGAAGTTTCTTCCATTTTCCCTCAATTTTAAATCAAAATCATGAATTTAAGGGTGGGATTTAAGATTAGGAATGTGCAAATTAACCTATGGTGGTAGAAAATCACTTACCTCGATTACCCAGGTGAAAATCCCCTCAAAGATCACCTCTCCCGAGCTCCCACAACTCTAAAATGGTGAAATAACATAACCGTCAGATTTTTAGAATATGAACAGGGATTTCCGCACCTGCGGAAATATCATCGCAGGTGCGGGATTTTATTTAAAACCCCTGGGATCGCATTTGCGGCTGGCTGGTCGCTGGTGCGGCTCCGCGCCTGCGGAAACCCAATCGCAGGTGCGAGATTCACTTAGGCTGGACAAAGGTCGCGCCTGCGGGTCTTTCGTCGCTGGTGCGGTTCCGCACCTGCGGACCCTGGGAACACTCCTCACACTTCGCACCTGCGGCTAGGGGGGGGGTCGCTCCTACGAGCTCGCACCTGCGGAGATTCCATCGCAGGTGCGGAACACCAGAAGAGGATTTGGTTCAGCTGCTTACAAAGTCCCAAAACTCCCCGTTAAACATCGGAATCAACTCCGAGGCCCCCGGGACCTCAACCAAAACCACCAACTGACCCCACTAACTCATTCCAACTTAGTCGAACCTTAAAAACACGTCCCATAACATCAAAATACCCAAAATGCATAAATTCAAGCCTAAGGACTTAGGAATTTTTCAAGAATTCACCTCCGACGCCGAACCACGTCTAAACTTGTCCGAATGACCTCAAATTTTGCACACAGGTCATAAATGACATTCCGGACCTGCTGTCGCTTTCGGAATTCCATTCCGAGTCCGATATCAAAATCTCACCTATTGGCCGAAATCGCCGAAATTCTATCTTTCGCCAATTCAAGCCTAAACCTACGTTTTGCCTCAAAAAAACATTCCGAACATGCTCCCAACCCCGAAATCACTCAACGGAGCTAACGAAGTCGACGAATTTCCATTCCGGATCCGTCTTCACACAGCTCCCGCTCCGGCCCAATTTCTAAGGTTAAAGCTCACCTTAAAGGACTATATGTCCAAAAACACTCCAATTTTCATCACTCAACGCTCCGACTCGTTCCATTAACCTAATAAGACATGGGAGGAACAGTTATCCGGGGATCGGGGCGCTAACTCTCCAAAATGACCGGCCAGGTCGTTACATTCTCCCCCTCTTAAGAAAATTGTTCGTCCTCGAACGAGTATAGAAACATACCTGAAGTTGTGAATAGGTGAGGGTACTGGCTCCTCATATCCTGCTCGGTCTCCCAAGTCGCCTCCTCGACCGGATGACCTCTCCACTACACCTTGACTGAAGCAATATCCTTCGATCTGAGCTTTTTAACCTGCCTGTCCAAAATGGCCACAGGCTCCTCAACATATGATAGATCTTTGTCCAACTGGACTGAGCTGAAATCCAACACATGAGTCGGGACACCATTATATTTCCGGAGCATGGACACGTGGAATACCGGATGAACACCTGCTAGGTTGGGAGGCAAGGCCAACTCATAAGCAACCTCCCCAACCCACTGCAATATCTCAAAAGGGCCGATGAACCTCGGACTCAACTTACCCTTCTTCCCAAATCTCATGACGCCCTTCATCGGTGATACCCGAAGCAAAACCCGATCACCAGCCATGAATGATAAATCACGGACTCTTCGGTCCTCATAACTCTTCTGTCTAGATTGGGCTGTGCGAAGTCTATCTTGAATCACCTTCACCTTGTCCAAGGATCCTGAACCAAATCCGTACCCAACAATCGGGCCTCGCCCGGCTCGAACCATCCAACTGGAGACATGCACCGCCTACCATATAAATCCTCAAACGGCGCCATCTGAATGCTGGACTGATAGCTGTTATTGTAAGCAAACTATGCAAGAGGTAAGTACTGATCCCATGATCCTCCAAAATCAATCACACAAGCACGGAGCATATCCTCCAAAATCTGAATGGTGCGCTTGGACTGTCTGTTCGTCTGAGGGTGGAATGCTGTACTGAAGACAATCTGGGTACCAAACTCACTATGCAAGGCTCTCCAGAAGTGTGAGGTGAACTGAGGACCTCGGTCTGAAATAATAGATACCGCCACACCATGCCACCGAACTATCTCCCTCATGTAGATCTGAGCCAATCTCACCGAAGAATATGTAGTCAATACCGGAATAAAATGAGCTGACTTGGTTAGCCGATCCACAATCACCCAAATAGCATCATACTTCCTCAGAGTCCGAGGAAGTCCGACCATAAAATCCATGGTAATCCCCTCCCACTTCCACTCTGGAAGCCTCATCTACTGAAGTAATCTTCCCGATCTCTGATGCTCACACTTGACCTGCTGACAATTGAGGTATCTGGCTACGAACTCCATTATATCCTTTTTCATCCTCCGCCACTAGTAGTGTTGTCTCAGATCCTGGTACATCTTCACGGTGCCGGGATGAATGGAGTACCTCGAGCTATGGACCTCCTCAAGGATCAACCTCCACAATCCATCTATGTCAGACACACAAATACGGCCCTGCAGTCTCAACACACAATCATCATCTATGATCATATCTCTAACACCATCCCGCTGAACTCTATCCCGAAGAGCTCGAAGGTCGGGATCATCATACTGGAACTCTCGAATGCGGTCATAAAGAGAAGATCGAGCAACAACACAAGCGAAAACCCGGTGAGGATCAGCAAGGTCCAACCTCACGAATTGGTTGGCTAAGGACTGAACATCCAAAGCTAAGGGCCTCTCAGCTGCATGAAGATATGCCAAACTACCCAAACTCTCCGCCCGGCGACTCAGGGCATCGGCCACCACATTGGCCTTCCCCGGATGGTATAATATGGTGATGTCATAATCCTTGAGTAGCTCCAACCACCTGCGCTGACGCAAATTGAGATCCTTCTGCCTGAATATGTGCTGCAAACTCCGGTGATCCGTATATATCTCACAGGGAACACCGTATATATAATGACGCCATATCTTCAGGGCATGAAAAATCGCTGGCAACTCAAGATCATGAACCGGGTAATTTTTCTCATGTACCTTCAACTACCTGGACGCGTAGGCAATCACCCTACCGTCCTGCATCAACACCGCTCCCAAACCAATCCTCGAAGCATCACAATAGACTGTATAGGACCCCGAACCGGTAGGTAGGACTAACACTGGAGCTGTAGTCAGGGCTGTCTTGAGCTTCTGAAAGCTCTCCTCACACTCCTCAGTCCATATAAAAGGTGCACCCTTCTGGGTCAATCTAGTCATGGGTGCTGAAATGGATGAAAATCCCTCCACGAAACGGCGATAATAACCAGCCAAACCGAGGAAACTGCGGATCTCGGTAGCTGAAGACGGCCTGGGCCAACTCTGCACTGCCTCCACCTTCTTCGGATCTACCTTGATCCCATCCGAAGATACTATATGGCCTAAGAATGCCACAGAATCAAGCCAAAATTCACACTTAGAGAATTTGGCATATAACTTCTTCTCTCTCAAGGTCTGAAGCACGGTCCTCAAGTGCTGCTCATAGTCTTGCTGGGACCGAGAATATACCAGAATGTTGTCAATGAACACAATCACGAAAGTATCAAGATGAGGCCGAAATACGCTGTGCATCAGGTGCATGAAGGTTGCTGGGGCATTGGTCAGCCCGAATGACATAACAAGGAACTCATAGTGACATTATCTAGTCCTGAAAGCAGTCTTCGGGATATCCGACTCCCAAATCTTTAACTGATGATAGCCCGAACGAAGGTCAATCTTGGAGAATATCTTGGCACCCTGTAGCTGGTCAAACAAATCATCAATGCGAGGTAACGGGTACCTATTATTCACTGTAACCTTATTCAATTGCCGGTAGTCAATGCACATACGCATCGATCCATCCTTCTTTTTTACAAACAACACTGGAGCACCCCAAGGCGATACACTGGGCCTGATGATCCCCTTATCAAGTAGTTCCTGCAACTGTTCCTTCAACTCCTACAACTCAGGAGGAGCCATGCAATAAGGAGGAATGGAAATAGGCTGAGTGCCAGGCAATAAATCAATGCTAAAGTCAATGTCTCTGTCGGGCGGCATACCCGGAAGGTCAGCTGGAAAAACATCAGGATAATCCCTAACAATTGGGACTGAAACAACTGTAGGGGTCGGCACTAACATCTCTCACATAGGCCAAATAAGCATCACACCCCTTTGCAACCATCCGCTGAGCCTTAAGAAAAGAAATGACTCGACGAGGAGTATACTCTAGCGAACCCCTCCACTCTAACCTCGGTAATCCTGGCATAGCCAGCGTCACGGTCTTGGCGTGACAATCAAGAATAGCATAGTGGGGCGACAACCAGTCCATGCCCAAAATAACATCGAAATCTACCATACTGAGTAATAATAAATCAGCCCTGGTCTCAAAACCACTGATAGAAATCAAACACGACCGATATACGCGGTCCATAATGAGAGAATTTCCCACAGGAGTAGAAACATAAATGGGGGAACTCAAAGAATCCCGAGATATCCCCAAATGAGAGGCGAAATAAGATGATACATATGAATATGTGGAACCTGGATCAAATAATACTGATGCATCCCTATGACAAATGGGAACAATACCTATGATAACCGAGTCTAAAGCAATGGCCTCGGATCGAGATGGAAGGGCATAGTATCTGGCCTGACCTCCCCATCTAGGACGACCTCGTCCTCCCCGACCTCCACCTCGAGCTACCTGAGATGGTGGGGTAGCAGCTGAGGCTGGAATTATGGCTGGGGGACTTGGTGGCAGACGTGGTACCTGATAAGTCTCTAGTGGTGCACCCCTCCTAACTCTAGGGCAATCCTTAATCACTTGACGAGGGTCACCAAATCCAAAACAACCCCTCTGAGGGCGTGGCTGCTGACTCTGAACTGGCCTGATGGACTGGCCGGTGATAGCACCTCGAGCAGGAGACGCCTGAGATACTGGTGGTGCATAATAAGGCTCCCGAGATCTAGGAGGTGCTGGAATACCATTGGCTGCTAGAAGAGCTGAATGTACCAGGCGGCTCACAAAACCCCTACCATAGCGTGCTGCTGATGCACGAGCTCCTGAGAAATGACCCGTCTCTCGAGACCTCTTGGCCTCTCTCTCCTCTCTGTCCCAGGTCAGCATACTCTTAATCCCCCTAGCAATGCTCACGGCATGTTGGTAAGTGATATCAGTCTCCAACTCCTTGGCCATACTGGTACGAATGCTAGGATGGAGGCCCTCAATAAAACGGCGAAATCTCTTTCTGATAGTAGATACCAAAGCTGTACATGTTGTGCCAAGTCACTGAACCGGACCGCATATTCAGACACGGTCATAGTACCCTGGCGTAGCTACT
>ML249160.1:3132-20407 GCA_005239495.1 Nicotiana undulata
GTATGATTCGCGAGCGTGTGGAGCTTTATGACCGAGTCAGTCCTTATGACCACCCTTATGACTTCGGCCGATAGTCTTGTCTGTGTCGGTTATATATACATATATATACATACATAAGCATTGCATTGAGTTGGGATCATACGATGGTGAGTTGAGAAACGATATTGAGTACTGGAAAGTGAACAATTGAGATAATAAGATAAGACATTTCAGATAATGAGAAAGGAAACAAGTGATACCTATGATCAATTTACAAAGAAAGGTTATGTTTAAGATCAATTACATGTTTGTTGATTACATGTCCATATACTTGATGTATTTTCTCACATGATTTATTGATCGGTATGTACCTTATTTTATTATGTACTGGACCTTAGTGAGTATATATTCTACCTCTCGTCACTACTCTTTACGAGTTTAGACGGGATACTCACTGGGTACATATTTGTTTATATGTACTCATGCTGCACTTTCTTTTCTTTTCTGCACTTGATTGTGCAGGTGTTGAGGCTGGTCCGTCTGGTCGTTCGTCTGCTGATAGATATTGATCGCGGTGTCGCTCCATACGGTGAGCTGTCTTCCTGGCGTCATCCTGACAGCACCTCCGGAGCCTTCTAGTTTCATTTTGCTCAGTCTTTTGTTTCAGATTGTGGCTTGTACTTTTGCATATATATATTTCAGTTGTTGTATCTATGTAGCCGCCCGTTGACACTGTGACACTAGTTCTGGCACACACTTGTTGTAGTTATGTTGGGTTTTGGGGTTGTATATATTTGGCCTAGTTGTGGTTCAGCTGGTATCTACGGCCTGACCTCATATCACTGTTATATTCCGCATTATATTTGTTATAAATTGTAAATAACTGGAATATCGAGTTCTGGGGTAGTATCTCCTAAGGATTCATATGTTGAATTGCCTAACCTCGCCGTTAGGTGCCATCACGACCTGAACCGGGTTTTGGGTCGTGACATCCCAGTTTTCCTTTTACTATGAAAAGACCCATTTTTCGTTTTATTTTCTATCTTATCAAAAATTCCTTTAAATCACCTTAAGCTCTTTTACTTCAAATTTCATGGAATTTGGAAGTATATAGATACATCTTTTCTAAATAGTATCTTTGTAATGGCTGAATGCAACAATGCTGATTATAGTTTAGATTTGCAAATCAATAAATTCTGTTTTTGTGCCCTGTTATAATCCTATAATTTCTAGCATGTTGTTAGTTGAGTTATATAACTTTACCTTCTTTCACAAATAGCCAAAACTAGGATTGTCCTAAGGGTTAATTGACAAATCGGTCTAAATTAGACCATACCCCAAATCCTCATATATTGGACTAGTAAATCTGGTTTGAGAATAATTCTATTTCATTATCTTGAAAAGCTTCCCTAGATTAGTCTCATAACTTAACTTAAGAATTCACTTTAGATATAGTGCAATTCAAACCCATTCCTTAATTAGATAGTACTTTTAGACTTAGAAAACAAGTTAATAATCAAAGTATATGTTCGCGTAACTTTGAACAAAAACAACAAAAATACACCTTTTTTTTTCAAAAATTGTGTATACGTTTACATAAGACAAATAAAGATTAAAATGAACACTCGAAGAGACACCTTTAGGAACGGATTTCTAAAATTCCCGGAATTACGTACACGCTCGCGTGACGTGATTTCGGTTTCTTTTGACAACCAAACAAAAAATGTGCTTGCGCAATTTTAGTTACTTCTTTAATTGAATTCAGTATCGATAATTATGTACACGTCCGCATGACATGATTTTTGACACATCTCAATCTCAACGGGTTTTACGCATACATAACATGTCTCAAAATAACTCTTTGAATACAAAAGAACAATACAAGTGATAAAAAGTATAAAAATGCACTTAGGTATAAAAACAGTAATTAAGAAATTTAGGTCAAGTTTAATCATTAAGAGACCATGCTAGAACCACGGAACTCGGAAATATCTAACACCTTCTCCCAGGTTAACAGAATTCCTTACCCGGATTTCTGGTTCGCAGACAATTTAAACAGAGTCAAAATTCCTCAGTTTTGGGATTTTAAATAAATGGTGTCTCGGAACACCGTAAAAATCCGGGTGGCGACTCTGAATAAGTAAAATAAATCCCAAAATCGAATAATATCACTTAAAGTGGAAAAACTCCCTTATTACCCTTAGCGGTGAGAAAGGAGGTGTGACAATACGCTTCCATTTCCACTCAGGAATCTCAGCCTGAGTGGAATGAAGTGCGCGAACTTAGTCAACTGGTCCATAATCAACCAAATAACTTCAAACTTCTTCTAAGTCTGTGGGAGCCCAACTACGAGGTCCATGGTGATACGCTCCTAATTCCACTCAAGAATCTCAGCCTCTGAAGCAAATTGCCCGGAAACTGGTGCTCATACTTCGCCTGCTAGCAATTCAAGCACCGAGCTACAAACCCCACTATGTCTTTCTTCATCCCCCTCCACCAATAGTGTTGCCTCAAGTCCTAGTACATCTTCGTGGCACCCGGATGAGTGGAATACCACAAACTATGGGCCTCGTCAAGAATCAACTCACATAGTCCATCCATATTGGCTCACAAATCCAACCCTACAACTAATACACCCCATGATCCCCAATAGAAACCTCCTTAGCATAACCGTGTTGAACATTTTCCTTAAGGACAAGCAGATGAGGGTCATCATTGTTGATACCCAATTTTTCCTCAAATAATTTTTTTTTAACTTGCATATTAGCTTTCAAAATCACTCTTTCCAATAATGAGTATTTTTCTCTATTTTTCCATATTTTTATTTCCCCATTTTAATTCATAAATTATGCCCTAACTAATTTCAAAATACTTCCTAGATCAGTATATCATTTATAGTCATTTTCTATTTATTAAAATCCAATTGTTTCATGAATTGGCCAATTGGATCTTATTTAATTGCAATTATAATCATTTTACAATTATGGCCTAATTAGACATTTTATACCTTTTAAATTCGAAATTTATGTTTTCTTACATTTAATATTAGTTAATTATTGTAATTTTACCTATTTATCTTAATTTCATCTTTTATAATTATAAAATATTTTTTTATTAATTAATTACCTATTTGTATTGGGTATTTAACACATAGCCTTCTTTTATTTAAATTCTAGCCACATTCGAACCCCCAATACCCAACCCATCAGACCCACAAATGACCTAGCCCAAACCATCTTTCTACCCGGCCAAACCCTAGTCAGATCTGAGTCGTTGATCAAATAAGATCAACGACCCAGATCATTTATTTCCTTAATTAACTATAACCAACCCACCTCCCCGTCTGTCATTTTCGAGACCATCTCTCTCTCTCTCTCTCTCTCTCTCTATCCGCCTCTTCCTCTCCTCCTCTCTCTAGAACCTTCTGGGTTCTTCTTCTTCTCCGATGGCCTTCACCGTCTCTCCGGCAAGCTACAGTCTCACCCCTTTCGACCACCAGCCGCCTTGAAGCCTTATCTCTCCGATCCTCTCCGTCTTTGAGACCTCCATGGGTTTCAACCATGCCGGACCACCACTGGAAGCTCTGCCCGGGGTTGTTTCCGGCCTTTCTCCGATGGGTTTTGACTTGATGGTGCTCTAAAAACCATTGTCCTGAGTTTCACAGCCAGGTTCCCTTACTTCTCTCTCTAGTTTCTCATGAAACCCTAATATCGACCTAAACTTCTTAAATCTCTGTATTTTAACGATTTCGACTCACTTCTTTTATGTTTTGAACTATCCTCTACTGGATCTTTTTGGTTTTTCAAGTTTTAAGCATTTTTGTCTCCTTTTGAAACTAGGGTTTCTCGACCCTGTTCTCAAAACTGTTTTCCTCTGATTTTTTAAATGCCTCTACTGTGTTTTAAGCTATTATCTCCTGATTTTATGTTATTTGAACTATTATTGGTGAAACCCTAAGTATTCTGGGTTGTTCTTTAATACTTGACTATGCATTTATGTGTTCTCTGCAACTCCTGCTTTGATTCATGGTCACGACCTCTAATTCCTGTTGTTCTATGAGTATCTCTTCCTGTTAATCATGTGACTGCTATTTAAATGCTTGATAATTCCGACCTTTACCCTACTGGATGTTTACTTGTCTTATATTGATCTTTTTTTTTGTTTAAAGAATCCCATGCTTATAATGTTTTCCTTAAATACGTGGTCTTGTATATTCTTTCTGTAATTCTGTACAATTATTTTTTAATTATTTCTATATTCATGTGAGGCTTTCCTTAATTACTCTGGATTCCCTGTGATTAGAATTCGAAATCCTCTTAATTGATTTACCAACTGATACCCTATTTTATTTTCATAAATGTGATATCATTTCAACTTTCCTTAATTACCCACTATGTATTTGGCTTTGTTTATGCACTATGTGATTTTTCCGCCCTAATTAGCCTTATTAAATTTATTTTCTTTCCTTATTCTTCCTCGACTATACCGTTTGAACTAGACTCCTTAATTAAAGGAGTCCAGTTGGCTTAATTGACACTAATTGACTGCTATTTCCATGTTTGTGCACTCGTTGCCTAAGTACTGCTTGTTTTCAAAACTATATAAGGACTTGTCTTCCCTCTTTACAGACACTGAGAATTCACACGACAATACACTAGTACATTGCCATACACTATTCTCTCTTGTGTTCTTGCTCTCTTTCTTTCTCTGCTCTACTGTTGTTCTCTACTCTTGACTGTTATTAGCCGGCTGAAAGCCAAGGCTAATATTGTGCTCATACTTGGCTCTTTCATTCTGCTGTGCTCTCTCTTGTTACTGGTATGTCCTGATTTAGCTTCAAAAGTTTCCAAACCAATGTGGTTATTACTACTTCAGTATGTTATATTCTTAATTGTTTTTCTACCTATACTTCTACTGTTTTACATGCAATTGATGCCCTGTTTGCCTGTTGGTACTCGCCATGCTTACTTCTTTACTTGTTTATGATTAAATCAATACTTGTTATGGGCTTTACTTATTCTTGTATGCATCTGTTAGGCCATCTCTATTATTGTATCATGAATGAACTTTCCTGTCCCCTGGTCCCTGAACCTTTATCTGTTACTAGTCATCCTATCTATGACTTACATGCTCCCATGACTGTTACTTGCTTTTAATCCTACCTGTTATATATGTATTCTGTTACTGTCTACTATTATGTCTAAACTTGACCATTTCTTGGTCCCCTGAACCTCTGTGATTTCGTATATTCATGCCTAGTGAGTCTCTGTACCTCCTGGGTATTATGTGATCTATTTGTCCCCTCTACCCCATAGTCCTTGTGTGCAACTCTATATTGTTGAACCTTTGATTGGTGTTTCTGATTGTTTCAAGTTCGTCTTTTAAAAAACAACTCTCCATTTTTAAAAGAAAACTCCTTTCTTAAACTATGAACTTTCCTCTCTTCCCTGCACTTCACACTACTCTTAGAAATTAGGTCCTACCCCATTCGTGTGAGCATTGCCTTGAGTACCCTTAAGTACTCATTGAACTTTGACACATAAGGCTAGTAATTCCACACTGCACTTTGTTAAAATCTTGGCAATTTGCTTGGGTGATGGTATTGGCCAGAGACCCATTTGGGGCCCTAGGGAACTTTGCCGCACCCAGGCCATGTAAGGCTTTGAAACTCAAAAGGAGTGAGGTTGGGAGATTGGGCCTAATTGAAGGCTCCCTATAGAATAACTTCTTATTTTTCTTTTTTCATTACTGTAATTCATTTATTACTGGTTTGTAATAATTTGTAAACGAATAACTGGGGCTGGATAGTGGATACGGGGGTTATGCATGCTTAGTGTAATCATGGGTAGACAACATGCTTATAGGCTTCTATTTACTTACTTGTGCAATAGATAATCTGCCTAGGACATGCATCTCATTAGAAATCCTGCTTTAGGTTCTTCAATTTTCAGCATATCTATTATGTTCATTTCGTAAACCATGATCACAGTAATAACCAGAACAAGCAAATAAACGGTTGTAAGGCATTATCACTTCATTTTTCATGACCATGGCATTTAGAAACCATGTTTTATGGTACTCCTGTGTGCATTAGATATCCTGCCTTTAGGACTTCTTATTTGTCAAACTACAGTAGCTGAAAGCCCAATTAGCATGTTAATCTAATAATCCCATAAAATATGATTAGTCTACTTGAAACATTTTCTGCAAATATATATCTTTAAAATCAGAATCCAAATATGCATGTTCACCCTTTGAGATAGTTAGGCAATGTATACGACGCCTAGGCAAACTTTAGGCCTAATGCGTATTAAAATCAAATCAATTATGTTCTACTAGTTTAATCATCCTCTTTTAACCTTTTTGAACTTTGCTGCTCCCATTCTTGATTTTGCCTCTCTGAAGTTCACTCTACTCCTTATTAAGACTCCTACTCTATATTTTAAGCAAATCTTGAAGTCGTGCATTTGCTAACCCTTAGGATTTTCTAGTTCTTGCACTATTATGTTTTCAAACTGCTGGGTTGTAAAGTTACTTCACTCCACTCTAATCGTGCCATTCCGAATCCTTGCTCTGTAAAGCTGCTATTTTTGGTACAATTTTACCACTCTTTTAATACAATTCTCTTTTTAACTACTACTCTCTGTTAAGCTGCTGCATTTTAGTCACTTCTCTTTTAAAATCACTATATCACTGCAAACCATGCTTTAAAGATTTTCATCTGTATTTTCTGGAAACTTTATACCCCTGTATATCTTCTAAATCCTACTATTGTCTCTAAACAACTGCATTTCTGAAAATCAACCATTTTCTGAATTACTCAATCTAAATTGAATTGTCTACTTCATCGCTAAGTTTTTCAAAGCATATCCTTTTGCAACTTACTGGTTTCACTTTAAACTCCTGTTTTAAACACCCATCATTGAGACCTTAAGTGTGTTTGAGACGTGCTACTTATATGTCTACCCGTGGAGGGGTCTGTGAGCCTTTATTTGCCTCTATGTATTCCCTTATACGTGCAGTCCTACTTGTTATGTATGTCTCTTAGTGTTTTATCCTTTAAACCTAAGGGTTCATCCTAGTCCCTCCCTTGTAGGAATAGTAGTCTTAAATACACTCCAGGACTTATAGAATGGGACGGGTAATAGCACGCAATAAGCTCTCGGGACCAGCACACACGCATTTTAAAATAACCTTTACATGGTGGGAAGGGTAGAATACGGATATGATGACTAGTGCGCTAATACCACGTGTAGCCGCCTCTTGAGGAAGTGACATATCGGGTATTGCATTGAGGTGATCCGTATTACTTTAATCCTAGGATAATTTCTTTAAATATTTGCAATGTTTCTAAAAGCTTTCTTTAATAAAACTTGTGCTTTGTATGAAATCCCCTCTTATCTGAGCCTTACTTGTTTGTCTGTCCAAATTCACAAAACTTCTTGGTTGGGACCCATAGTTGTGGATCCTGAGGGGTGCCTAACACCTTCCCCTTGGGATAATTTCAAGCCCTTACCCAATCTCTGGTAATGCAAACTAGTTCATGAGTTATTTACTCTAGGTGCCCTAACACACCATAAAAATCGTTAGGCGGCGACTCTTCCTTAAACCATTCCTTTAAGGAGTTGTCCAAAATGTCATAAACCCGATCTCTCCGTACCTGACCCGTGCGATAGAAAAAGGGGGCGCGACAATCATATAAACATTCTCTGATGCGATCGTATAAAGAAGACCAAGAAACCACAAAAGCTAGAACCCAACTAGGCTGCAAAAAATCTAACCTCATGAACTGATTGGCCAAGGCCTGAACATCTTACACAAGCGGTATCTCACCAATAGGAATGTATGCAAGTATACCCATACTCACCGCCGTTCTACTCAAGGCATCGGCCACCACATTGGCCTTCCCGAGATGATACAAAATGGTAATATCATTGTCTTTTAGCAGCTCTAACCATATCTGTTGCCTTATAGTTAGATCCTTTTGTTTGAACAAGCCCTGGAGACTCCGGTGATCTGTAAATACCTCACAAGACACACCATAAAGATAATGCCTCATAATAATCAATGCATAGATGATGGCTGCCAACTCCAAATCATCAATGGGTTAGTTCTTCTGATGAGGATTCAACTAACGTGAAACATAAGCAATCATGCTACCCTCCTACATTAAGACACACCCAATACCAATCCGAGAAGCATCACTATACACTATATAAGAATCCGATGCTGAAGGCAAAACTAGAACTTGAGCTGTGGTTAAGGCAGTCTTGATATTTTGAAAGCTTTCATCATAGTTATCTGGGCACCTAAATAGAGCGCCCCTATGGGGTAACCTAGCCAAAGGCAGTACAATGGAAAAGAAACCCTCAATAAAGCAATGATAATATTCGGCCAAGCCGAGAACTCTATATCTCAGTAGCTAAAGACGGTCTGGGCCAACTCTAAACCGCCTTACTCTTCTTCGGATCCACCTTAATCCTCTCAGTGGATACCACGTACCCCAAGATCGCCACCGAATTAAGACAAAACTCACACTTGGAGAACTTAGAATAAAGCTTCTCTTCCCTCAACCTCTGTAGTAAAATCCTAAGCTGTTATGCATGCTCCTCCTGGCTATGTGAGTACACCAAGATATCATCAATAAATACTATGACAAATGAATCAAGATATGGCTGGAACACGCTGCTCATCAGATGCATGGTTGCTTTTGGGGCATTGGTCAGCCCAAAAGACATCATAAGGAACTCATAGTGACCATAGGAGGTCCTGAATACCGTCCTTAGAATATACGAGTCCCGAATCGTCAACTGGTGATACCCATACCTCAAATCAATAATAGAGAACACTCTAGCTCCCTAAAGCTGGTCAGATAAGTCATCAATGCACGACAAAGGATATTGTTTTTAATTATAAATTTGTTCAACTGTCTTTAGTTAATGCACATCTGCATAGTACCATCCTTCTTCATCACAAACAAGAACCGGTGCACCATAAGGTGACACATTAGGCCTAATGAACCCCTTATCAAGAAGCTCCTGAAGCTGCCCTTTTAATTCCTTCAACTCTGCCGGTGCCATACAATAAGGAGGGATAGAAATGGGCTGAGTGCCTGGCACCACCCGGTAGGTCTACAGGAAACACATCTAGAATATCTCGCACTACCGAAACAGAATCAATGGTAGGAGTATCAGCACCAACATCCCTCACAAAAGGCAAATATGACAAACACCCCTTCTTAACAATCCATTGGGATTTCAAATATGAGATCACCCTACTAGGAACATAGTCTAGAGAAACTCTCCATTGGATCCTAGGTAACCCTAACATTGCCAACGTGACGGTCTTAGCGTGACAATCCAAAACAACATACATGGGGACAACCAAACCATGTCCACAATTTTAAGTCAAAATCAACCATACTAAGCAATAAGAGATCAAATCTAGTAACCAATCCCCTAATAGTAACCACACACTACCGATACACACAATCCACAACAATAGAATCACCCACCGGAGTAGATACATAAACAAGAAAAACTAAGGACTCACATGGTATATCCAAATAGCAGGGAAAATATGATGATACATATGAATAAGTGGAACCAGGATCAAATAATATGGAAACATCCCTATGGTATACTAAGACAATACTTATGATCACTGCGTCTGAAGCAGTAAAGCATAACATCGAGCCCGACCGCCATATAATCGGCCTCCCCATCTAAGGTGGCCTCTAGCTGCCTGAGCCCCACCCCGAGCTAGCTGAGCGGGTGGTAAAGTAACTGGTGCAGAAGTCATAGCCCAGTACCTCTGTTGTGGAGCCCTACTTAATAACTCGGGGATGGCTCAAATACTCTTGAGATGGCTCAAATCCCCGAACTCGTAGCAACCCCTCCAAACGGGTTGCTGATCCTGATAACCCAGGAACTACCAGTAGAAACCTGGGAATGTGAAGCATGACTAACTCGAACGAGCATCGTAGGAAGCATGGCCAACTGATGTACCACGATGAAATGGACGAGCCATCTGAGCGGGCCTATAAGGACGACCATTGTTGTCATGGGACTGCCTTCTGGAAGAAACAACACGGAAACCACCCCAACCAAGAGGTCTATTGGCCTCCCTTTCCTCATGCTCCTAACCACGGACCTGCTCTAGACGCCTAGCAATATCAACCACCTGATTGAACCTAGAACCCCATTCAATCTCCCGAGTCATGACAAAGCACAGTCCATAGTTGAGGCCATCAATGAACCTCCTAATCCTCTCCCTCTCTATGAGAACCGACCATATTACATGACGAACGGACTATAAAAATCTCATCTCATACTGGGTCATGGATATACCCTCCAGGTGTAGCTCTTCACACTACCTATGCAACCCCTCCCTATGGGTCTGTTGAATAAACTTCTCCAAGAAGAGAATAGATAACTCGTGCCACCTAAGTGGTGCAACACCGGCTGGCCTACTCTACTCATAAGCCTTCCACTATTTGAAGGTTGCACCCGACAGTTGAAAAGTAGTAAATGAGACTCCACTAGTCATACATGATGTGCGAAGAATCCACTAGCACTTGTCTAAGAAGTCCTTAGCATTCTCTGACTCAGCCGCACTGAATGCTGGAGCCTGAGCCTCCCAAACTGATCTAGCCTCTATTTCTCCTCGTCATTCATAGGTGGACCCACCTGGTCCTGAGCAGCTGCAATCGACTAGGCTAGTAGTACCCCCGGTGTCTGACGTCCTTGAATTACCTGCTCTGGAGTACGGGTGGCGGGAGTCTGAGCATTTCCCCTGGCTGGAGAAGTGGTTGGCGTTAGCTGAAACTGCCTCAGCAAGGCTAGTGTATACAATCAATATCTAAGACAAAGCCTCTTGAATGCCTTGAATAACAATGGGCACAATTGGTGCCTAAGTTGGTCCCACCGGCTCAACCGCATCTAGAATCTGCTCCTGAGCTGGAGCAACTAGTGGCTCTAGAGGTGTTGCTCTAGCTGTTGTACGACCTGCACCTTGGCCTCTACCGCGGCCTCGGCCTCTCATGACCCTAACTGGTGGTACTGGTGGTCGTCCGCCCGATCCGTTAGCACGTGTCCTTACCATGTGTGAGAGAATAGAATAATAGAAGGTTAGTTTCGAAATCACAAAATCCGCACGACAACAATACAAGAAAGTGAAGGTTTCCTAATGGTTCGGTAGCCTCTCGAAGATAAGTACAAATGTCTCATTACCGGTCCGCAAGACTTTGCTAAACCTGCTCATGAATCGTAATACCTATGAACCTAGGGCTCTGATACCAACTTGTCACGATCCCAAATCCCAACCCATTATGATGGCGCCTAACACATCGGGTAGGCAAGCCAAAACATGATAACAAACGTAACATAATAACGATATTCATAGAAATAGCATAAACCTGAGGTCTCAATACAATAAAAACTACTAACACAAAGTGAATCCCCCCAGAAACTATTAAGTACGGAGTCATGAGCTTCTACAATTGAATACAAGTCTGAAATTGAATAGTAAATACACTTTCTAAACTGTAATAACAATACGAAAGGAAAAGACAAGTCAAACTGCGATCATGGATGCATATCTATCTCGCCTCTAGCAGATAGTCCAGCAAGCAAGTTTACTGTTGATAACCGGTCCCTAAACTTAGATCAACATAATTTAGTGTAGAGTGAAACATAAATACAACTGACCCAATGTACTCCATAAGTATCGTAAATAAACACGACAGGTTAAGAGAAGCACAAATTATTAATGATACAAGCTATCACCCATGTAGTTTCATCCTTTAAACCAATACAGAATAACATTGAAATAAAATCATAAAAACATATGTGTTTTTGTGTACAATTTCTCAAATACACTGCTCAGACAATAACTTGGCATATAGAGGTGATATGCAATTAAATCAGATAAATGATCAAGGAAATTGCAAGTAAAGATGAAATGCAAAATCCAACAAAACATTGGCCAGATTCCCTCAAATTTTCCATATTACTAAACCACTGATCAATATTCTCAATAACCGCGTGTACACCATCAAGAGAGAAACATGAGAGGGTGACCTTAGGGAGATGGATCCATATCCACACTCAAGCACGACCAATTCAATGTGCTGCCAGACTGGCGTGATCAGAAGCTCAGTATCATAACTCGCCTGGTGTGGTCACCGATACTACACTAAAATACGCCCGACGTGGTCACATGCATAACAACTCAATCTGCCCAGCGTGGTCACAGCCATAACAACACAATCCTTCTGGTGTCGTCACATGCATAACAACACAATTCGCCCATCGTGGTCAGAGGCATCCAATCCAGTCACATCATACATGATCAAATAAAAAAGTATACATGTATAAAATGAGTGAAGGATCGTGGACTGGTAAAATGACATGCAAAGTATGGGCATGTGAAAGTGTACTATCATAGCTCAAACCGGCAATTTTCATCAAAGGATAACATTTATCAGTCATTCAGGTATTAAACCCCTATGTGGCCTCAAACATATCCCAAATAGTTTACAATAATGTCACAAATGCGCGAAGCATCATAGTTAATGGTTTGACATTCAAATTCTAAGCTTATGAGAACTTGAGCACAACCCGAACATGAATAAATAACCTCGGTGTCAGGACTTTGGTTAATCCCCATGCATGTGCGCGCTAAATAGCACGTAGCTATAACAAAGATTCAGGAAACTAGTGCCTCAATAGATTTTAAATAAGATACTTACCACAAACAAATCAAATCACTCCGCTACAAGTCCTTCTCGCGCGTATCAATCCCAGGAAGGCTCGAATCTAGCCAAATATAACATAATATTATCAATATAAGCTATAAAAATTGATTCTGAATGATAAAGCTAAGTTCTTTACCAAAGTAAAAAAGTCAACACCGGGCCCACGTCTCGTAATTCAACAAAACACAAAACATCTTAATACACATTCCATAACGAGTCCAACCATAGAAAAATTACTCAATTATGATCTCAGCTCAACTTTTGAATCCTCAAATTATGGTGTATGAAGTTTCACAAATTTTCCCCAACTATTTCAACCCAAAACACTAATTAAATGATAAAAACAATGATAGATTCATGTATAAGAATCAAAATCGAGTTAGAATCACTTACCCCAATAAACTCATTGAAAATCCCTTCAAGAATCGCCTAGATTCGGGGTCTCTAGCTCAAAATATGAACAAATTGGTTCAAACCCTAGTTTTTGAAATTTCGTAACTGCTGCCCAGAGGTTCCTCTTTGCAATCGCGGGAAATGCTTCGCAATCGTGACACACAAAAATACAAACTCTCAAAATTAACCCTTCGCGAACGCATGCATAAACTCATGAACGCGGAACTCAATCCCCAACAAACATCGCGAACGCGCTCCACATCTCGCAAATGCGAAGAGTAACTTCCTTATGCCCCCTTCGAATTCCTTATATGTGATCGCGTATACCACCAACGCAAGCGCGAAGATAGAAGTCCTCAAAGCCAAGTGAATGGGGTCGCCCCTTCACAATTGCGAATAACAAATATGCGAACTTCGTTAGAAAACTACGTGAATACGATTGCTTCATCGCGATCACGATGAAGAACACCAGATAACAGTAAATCAGCAGTCCAAAATAGAAGAAAATGGCCCGTAGCCCATCAGGAACACACCCGGACCCCCTGGAACCCCGTATGAACAAACCAACAAGTCCTAAAATATCATATAAACTTAGTTAAACCCTCAAATCACATCAAACAACATCAAAAACACGAATCGCACCCCAATTCAAGCCTAATGAACTATTGAACTTCCAACTCCTACAATCGATGCTGAAACCTATCAAACTAACTCCGATTGACCTCAAATTTTGCAGACAAGTCATAAATGAAAAATCGTACCTATTCCAACTTCCAAAACCAAAATATGAGCTCGGTAACCCCGAAGTCAACTTTCCAAACTTCAACTTTCGCCAATTCAAGCAAAAATCACCTACAGACCTTAAAATCAATATAAGGACACACTCCTAAGCCCAAAATCACCATACGGAACTATTGAAACCATCAAAACTCCATTCCAAAGTCATTTACACAAAAGTCAACATCCGGTGAATCTTTTAACTTAGGCCTACAACCTTGGGACTGAGTGTCCCAATTCATTCTGAAACATCCCCGGAACCAAAACCAACCACTGCGGCAAGTCATATAGCAATAAATGAGCATAAAATAAGAAATAAAATGGGGGAACAGAGCTATAATACTCAAAATGACCGAGCGGATAGTTACATCCGAAGTGTTTAGGGATGAATCAGATGTTTGGTTAGAAGTTTTGAAGTTTATGAACTTAAGAGAGATTGATATGTGATTTGGCGTTTAATACTTTGATGTAATGATCTTGTATATATTCAGAGGATTTGGACATGTCTGGGTAGTATTAATATATATGTTGATATGATTGGATGGGTCTCTAGATATTGTAGACGTATTAAGGTTGAAGAGGTTATGGGAGCGATGCGTAAGATGAGTAGGGGAAATGCGACTGGGCCAGATGAGATCCTGGTAAAATTCTGGAATAGTGCGGGTCATGCAGGCATGGAGTGGCTTATTAGGTTGTTTAATGTTATCTTTAAGACGAATAAGATGCCCGAAAAATGGAGGTAAAGTACGATGATTCCTTTGTACAAGAACAAGGGTGATATCCAAAACTGCAGTAACTATAGGGGTATCAAGTTGCTGAGTCATACTATGAAGATTTGGAAGAGGGTGGTGGAAGTCAGGTTGAGGAAGAGTGTGTTTATTTCTGAGAATCAATTTGGATTTATGCCGGGGCGATCAACTCCAGAAGCTATTCATCTGGTTAAGAGATTGGTAGAGCAGTAAAGGGAGAGAAAGAAAGACATACACATGGAGTTTATAAACCTAGAAAAGGCGCACGATAAAGTTCTGAGGGAGGTTTTGTGGAGATGTTTGGAGGTTAGCGGCATTCCGGTAGCTTACACTAGGGTAATCAAGGACATGTATGATGGTGCTAAGAATCAGGTGAGGACAATGGGAGGTTACTCATATCACTTCCCAGTAGTGATGGGGTTGCGCCAGGGATTGGCTCTCAGCCCGTTCTTATTTTCCCTAGAAATGGATGTGCTGCCGCAACACATTCAAGGAGAGGTGCCATAGTGCATGTTATTTGCTGATGACATAGTGTTTATTGATGAGACGATTAGCGGGGCCAATACGAGGTGGGAGGTCTGGAGGCAGACCCTAGAGTCTAAGGGTTTCAAGTTGAGCAGGACCGAAATAGAATACTTGGAGTGTATGTTCAGTGACGAGACTCATAAAGCGGACGTGAATGTGAAGCTTGATACTCAAGTCATCCCGAGAAGGGGTAGTTTCAAGTATCTCGGGTCTATAATCCAGGGTAGTGGGGAGATTGATGATGAGGCCTCCCACAGTATCAGTGCGGGGTGGATGAAATGGAGGCTGGCATCTGGTGTTTTGTGTGATAAGAAGGTGCCACCAATACTTAAGGATAAGTTCTACAGAGTGGTGGTTAGACCTACTATGTTGTATGGGGCTGAGTGTTGGCCAGTCAAGAACTCCCATGTTTAGAGGATGAAAGTAGCAGAAATGAGGATGCTGAGATGGATGTGTGGGAATACCAGGAAAGATAAGATTAGGAACGAAGTTATTCGGTACAAAGTGGGAGTGGCCCCCGTGGAGGACAAGATGCGGGAGTTGAGGCTGAGATGGTTCGGGAACGTGCAAAGGAGGAGTACGGATGCTCCTGTTAGGAGGTGGGAGAGGCTGGTCGTGGCGGGTCTGGGAAGGGGTATAGGAAGGCCAAAAAAGTATTGGGGAGAGGTTATTAGGCATGATATGGCACTACTTTGGATCACTGAGGACATGATCCAATATAGAAGGGTGTGGAGGTCGAAAATTAGGGTAGTTGGCTAGTAGGTAGTTGAGAGTTCCTCGTTCTTTTTAAGTAGTATTAGAAACTCCCTTGTTATTTTTCGTTCACTCTGTATATCGTATATTCAAATTTGTTATTGTTTGATGCTATTTTTTGTTACTGGTTTCGTTGTTGTTGTTGTTGTTATTTTGTTATTATAGTTGTCTTTGTCGCCTTGTCCATATCGTTCTTCGTCCATCTATTCTTTCTTTCTTTTTCCCCTTTCTTCTTCGTCTTCTTCTTTTCTCTATTTTCATCTTTTCTTGAGCCGAGGTTCTAGTGGAAACACCCTCTCTACTTCGCCAGGTAGGGGTAAGGTCTGCGTACACACTACCCTCCCCAGACCCCAGTTGTGGTATTATACTGGGTATGTTTTTGTTGTTATTCTTGATTGGATGGGTCTCCGAGAAGCTCGAGTAAGTTTCAAACCACCCTGAGCATGTATGGAGTTGCAGATTTTGTTGGTGTCAATTGTTCATCACTATCCCGGAGAAGGTCTCTCGATTGCGGAGGGTAATTTGAGGCTGAGGGGCTCTTGTTCTTCACGTTCACGGAAGGGGTGTCGCGTTTGCAAATAAGGATGTGAGGACTAGGGGTTGTTATGCGCATTCACGATGGTGGGCGGAGCTGGAGTGTAAAGACCCGTAAAATTTCTTGCTTAAAATAATGCCCGAACAAGTCCCTGAGTTGCTTTTACTGTGTAAATTCCTAAAACGGATCTAATTTGAACAAAAAGTACCCCAGGAGTTAAAGAATTAAATTTTTCCAGAAATTGGGTGTTATGCGATCGCATAACGTGTATGCGGACCGCATAGTGGTCGCATACACGGGCAGATCACTGCCCAACTGAAGGACAACTATGTTGTCCAATCTGCGACTGCATTTCGGTTCAGCGGACCGCATAGCTGTCGCATTATTGCCTTTGAGTTTTGGGGAGGGGTGTTATGCGACGCACTATGCGATCGCATAACGAATATGCGGACCGCATAGTGGTCGCATACCTGGGCAGATTATTTTCAAAATTTAGCCCACCTGGGGGCCATTCTGCGGTCAACTCTGCGGACCGCATGTCAGGAATGCGATTGCATTCCTGACCGCATATTCGACACAGGCTTTTAATTTTATCAATATTTATACCCGACCCCAGCTTCTTTTAACCCCTACCCCCTTTCATTTTAACTGGTTTCTAATCAAAATAGAGAGAAGTGAGAGTGGGTTCTAGAGAGAGAAGTCCTCATCTTCCCCAAATTGGTCCTCCATCTCTACTCAGGTCTGGAAGTTTATCGAGTAGTCGTCATCTTCTTCATCATAAGAGGTAAGTCTTCACCCTATTTCCCC